>CANYBF010551034.1:0-17036 GCA_948192965.1 Dalechampia spathulata | reverse complement strand
TTGAGGGCTATTAGTTCATAATAAAATAGTGGGAGATAAAAACTAATAAAAGATCTTATTATGTTTTTAAAATACATGATGTTTTTAATGACACACTATTTCTTCTTTTTCTCCAAATTTTTCTAAAATGTCAAGAAAAGTTTATCTCCACAAAATTCTTAAACATAAACTAAATGGATCTAACTACAAAGACTAGATTTGCCAAATCAAAATAGTTTTAAAAGGTGAATAAATAGCTCATGTATTGGATCAAGCTTATCAACGCACACTAGTAGTAAACTCTTCTGTTAATTTGATGGAAAGTATATTTCTTATATTTTGAAAAGAGGATTTACAACCTATTTATATACATCAATCTATGTAGAATAAGAAACACCTAAATTAGAAATTCCTAGACTTAAGCTTCCTAATTAACAAAAATATCTTATAGTAAATACAAATCTACATATATTCCCATTTTACTTTACACTCCCCCTCAAGTTGAAGCATAGATATTTGTCATGCTCAACTTGTTACATATGTGTTTAATCTATATCCCATTGACAGCCTTAGTAAAAATATATGTAAGTTGATCTCCATTTTTCACATGACTTATTGAGATAATCTTTTCTTGAATCTTCTCTCGAATAAAGTGATAGTCAATCTCGATATGCTTTATTCGTTCATGAAATACTAGATTAAAGGCAATGTGTAGAGCTACTTAATTATCATACCACAATCTTACAGGTGTTTGAATCTCTTGCCTAATTTTCTTTAGTAATTGAAGCATCTATACCACCTCACACAGCTTGCGCCATAGCTCTGTATTCTAATTCTACACTTGAACAAGAGACCACATTCTATTTCTTACTCTTCTAAGATACTAGGTTGCCTCCAATGAAAACACATTATCTCATGCTTAATTATTCTTGTATATAAGTTCAAGTCCTAGTATGCCTTTTAGGTAACACAATATATAGGACAAGGCTTCCTAATGAGCCTTCGTAGAAGATGCCATGAATTGGCTCACCATCCTCATAGATTAAGCAATATCATGATGAGTTACTATCAAGTAATTCAACTTGCCTACTAGCCTTCTATATTTCTCTGGATCTTCAAGTAGGTCACTATTCCCTACTTCAAGCTGGATGTTTGGTGGTAAAGGAGAGCTACAATGTTTGGCCCCCAGCTTTCTAATCTTTGATAGTAGATCTAGAACATACTTTTGCTGACATAAGAAAATTCCTTTCTTACAGTGAGAAACTTTGATACCCAAGGAGTACTTTAGTTTTCCCATATCTTTTGTTTGAAACTTAGCATGAATAAAAGCTTTCAAAGTAGATATACCATCAGTGTTATTCCCAGTAATCATAATATCATCCACATAAACCACCAATAGAATAATACCAGCTGAATAGGACTGATAAAACATTGAATGATCAGATTTACTTCTACACATGCCAAACTATTGCAGAGTATCAGAAATCCTACCAAACTAGGCTTGAGGACTCTATTTCAAACCATACAAGGATTTCTTAAGCTTACAGACATGAGACTTCCCCCCTTGAGTGATAAACCCAGGTGGTTGTTGCAAGAGAAATGAAAATATGAATGGAAGCTACAAGAGAAATGAAAATACGAATGTAAGCAAATTTAGCAGCTGGGGAAAAAGTATCAAAATAATCAACCTCATAAGTTTGGGCATAACCCTTAGCAACCAGTCATGCTTTTAATCAAGGAAAAGCCCCATCAGGGTTAACTTTCATAGTAAATACCCATTTACATTGAATCACCTTCTTGCCAGATGGTAATGGCACAAGATCCCAAGTTTCATTAGCATCTAAAGCATTCATTTCCTTTTGCATAGTAGCACACCAACCAGGATGATTCCATGCCTCAATAATAGTTTTAGGGACCTAGATAGAATCTAAAATGGTAACAAAACATCTAGACAAAGAAGATAAGGTGTTATAAGAGACAAACAAGGAAATAGGATAGGTACATAAATGTTTACCTTTTCAAAGGGTAATGGGTAAGTCCAAATAAGAAGTGGGAGGATCAGACAATGAAGAAGGTGATAAAGAGTCTAAAATTGATGGTTCATCAATGGTAACACCAGGTGGAACATGAGAAAGAGTCTCATATTATCATGGAAAAGTACTAGCATATACCTTGTGAACCAGTGGTCTAGGGAGGTCAAATATAGAAGAAGTAGAAGAGTCAGTGGGCACATGAATCGTGTAGAAGAGAGGATCAGCAGAAGGGCAGTTAGGACAAGAGAGGGGGAATAAAATAGGGTACATTCAAAAAAAAAAGTAACGCCAAGAGACATAAAATAATGACAAAGTGTAGGAGAGAAACACTTATACCCTTTCTGATGTCGAGAGTATCCAAGAAAAATACATTTAAAGGATTTTGGATCAAGCTTAGAGACCTAAGGATGAACATCATAAATAAAACTAGTGCACCCAAAAATACGAGAGGAATGGGAAATAAAGTTATTGTTTGAAATAATTGAGCATAAGGAATATAACCATGAAGAACTGAAGAGGGCATCCGATTAATAAGAAAACAGGCAGTAGAAACTACATCAGCCCAAAATTGTTTAGGAACATGCATATAGAACATGGGTGCTCTAGTGACTTATAAAAGATGGCGGTTCTTACATTCCGTTACCCTATTTTGTGAAGCAGTATCAACACATGAAGTTTGATGAATAATGTCATGTGTAGATAAGAAGGTATGTAGCATATTAGACATATATTCTGTTCCATTATAACTTCTAAGAACGTGAATAGATTTATTAAAATGGGTCTTAATTTCAACATAAAAGGTAGAAAAGATAGAAAATAACTCAGAATGTTTCTTCATTTAAAATAACCAAGTAACATAAGAGAAATCATCAACAAATGTAACAAAATATCAAAATCCCATTTGAGAAGTGATATAATAAAGACCTTAAACATCAGAATATACTAAATCAAAGGGACTAGAAACACGTTTATTAATACATGATGATAATGGTAACCAATGATGTTTGGAAAATTGACATGACTCACATTGCAAAGATGAAATTGACTAAAACTGAGGATATAATGGTTTTAATACAGACATAGATGGATGACCTAATTGATAATGGACTTTAAAAGGAGTCAAGCTAGACTTATATCCTCTACCAATAATCTGCCTTGTTGAAAGATCCTAAAATAAACAATGATTAGGGAATAATGAGACACTACAATTTAAGGTACGGGTGATTTGGCTAACAGAGATTAAATTAAAAACAAGATCAGGAAGACATAAAATAGAGGAGACAAATATGGATGGTGTAATATGACCAGTACCAATACCAGTAATAAGAAATTTAGAGCCATTTGCTGTAGTAATAAGGGGGCAAACACGATTTTAGATTGTAGATAAAAGACTATGATTACCTATCATGTGATCTGTAGCACTAGAATCAATGACCCATTTGGAAGAACTAGAAGCAAGATATGCATTAGAAGTACCTAACTCAACTAAGGCAGATGTAGATGGAGTGGATTTTAAAGATGTTTGATATTGAGAAAAGGGAGCATACTCATCTGGTGATAGTGTGATTTCATTAGCACTAGAAGGATGTAAGATACCAATATTAGCTATCTGATTCTTCAGGAATCATTGATTCTACTAAAGTTTTCTATAGAATCTCTTGGTATGTTTGGGCTCATAGTAATAATAGCAAACCACCCCACTCATCTCCTAAGCTCGAGCATCACTCCTGTCTAGCATACTACTATTAATCTTACTGCA
This sequence comes from Dalechampia spathulata, assembly GCA_948192965.1. Classification (NCBI taxonomy): domain Eukaryota; kingdom Viridiplantae; phylum Streptophyta; class Magnoliopsida; order Malpighiales; family Euphorbiaceae; genus Dalechampia; species Dalechampia spathulata. Next base: position 13,265 of record CANYBF010551034.1, on the reverse strand, counting down.
AAACTAAGATTTCTTCCCTCCATGACCTATCAAGGCATTGTTATTATGAGGTACAATAGGAGGTGAAGTCTCAGTTTGAAGAACTCTAGTATATACCTCTTTTAGAGTAGGTAAATCTAAACTAGATAGAATTTGATTTTAAGCAACATCAAATTCAGAAAGGAGAGCAGTTAAGAACCCCATAACTGCCATCTGCTCTCTCTGTTTCTGTTCCTCTTTGATATCCATACTGAATGGAAGAAGACTATTTAGCTCTTCATAGAGGTATTTATAGTCCATGAAGAATTATGTGAGAGTCTGGCCACCTTTCTCAGACCGATGCATGGATTTACACATCATAGATCTGATAAATATTACCTTTCCCTGAGAATGTGAACTCAAGGTAATCCATCATCTCCTTAACAAACTCGCAATGATTGACTAAACCTAATATCTCCTTATCAATCAAATTGTGGATTTGAATAAACAACTTAGCATCCTCATGCAACCATAGTTTTTGAAACTCTTCAGTAAGTGGATCGTAAGTCAAGTGATCACCTTTTTTAATGCTCCATAGATGTACCCAGATAGTTTTACTCTAATCAAGATAATTTGTGCTATTAAGCTTATCATCAATGATTTCAGATGTAACGGGAACCATAGTAGATAGAAACACAGGTTTGTGCTAGTTTGAGCTAGTTTACACTATTAATAGGTTGATTCATTTAAAATGAATCGATGGGTAAGCTAAAATGTTTACCTTAATATTAATATATGATTATGGTTTGAATTAAGTCCTTTAACAAGAAAGGATGATGATTATGAGATTCTGTTCAATAATAGAATATTTGATTATAATATATGATTGCATAAATAATAATTCATATGGTAGGTCATATTCACTTTTATATTTAACATGGCATGCATTTGTTGGAGCAATAAGGGATGAGGAAAATGAGCGACATGAGGAAATGATGATGTGTTACCAAAAAGATAGTGGAACACGTGAGTACCAAAAAAATAACGGTATGAGTACTAAGCCACATAAATGTTGGAGAGATAAAGAAGGAGGAAAATAAGTGAACAGTGAAGAAATGGGAGCTCAATAAAAAATAAAAGGAGACAAATACTAAAATGATAGTGGTATAAGGTCATTACAATGTGCACATAAATGAGATTATTAGGCATTCATCATAATGATGATGATATGGGAAAAATATAGGGGAATGCACATTATTTTGCATTCTTAAAGAAAAAGGCATATTCCATCACATTTATACATATATACATTGATGGAATGATTTTGTAGAAAATAGCAATTGAATGTTGAAAGATATTATGTGAATGAATAGGAATAAATGTTGAGAATTTGATATGGATATCATGCAAATTGCTTTGAATTGGATGTTATGATTGAGTTATATCTATAATGGTATCTAAATGAGTTTTGCTTTATAAAGAAGATATTATATGGAAATCAATCTGAATAAGTTTTGCATCCTAGTGAAAAGTTACATGGAATTAAATACTCTATGCTATGAGATGAATATTACATGTTAATTGTTTTACTAGCACCCTTAAGTTTTATATCCAGCAGTTATCAATTGATTAACGTAGGTACTAGTGGCACAAGAGATCACAAGAATTTAGGGCAGCAGTACGAGACCTGAGTTAGTTTATTAGTAGAGGTCTTGGACTACCAGATAAGCTCTTATTCCATGCTCATGCAACTTACCACTTTGATTTGTACTATGGAAGTAAAGATATTATTGACATTGCACTAACACTCTAATTACATGTTTCTGATATATTTATGATAATGTTTTGTTAGTATCAAAATGGTAGAATTGAGATATTGCATGCTTGAATGAATTATGATGATAAGTTGAAGTTTAATTCACTACGTATGATATGCATGCATGATATAGTTATTGTGAATTGATTAAGGAATTAATAAGCATCCCTTATAGGGTAATTATTGGTTTTCTATTAAAGAAAATTGGTAATTACACTATAGGAGGCATGTCATATCGGGTCATGGGTGTGACAGAAACATGATCTCTTAGTTGTTGAAAAACTGTTTTGACTATTTGGTCTACTTATCTAATGAAGACTATATCAGATACTTGAATAGGTCATGTATCATGTTGTAATTTTTCATAATTTATCAATAACTTAGTTGGAATGAGTTTTGATAAATCTTCTCTAGATAGCTATCTAGGAGTTTGGACAATTGTTGGAACCTTTTTTGGATCATCCTCATAGACAAGAGATTGAACCCATCATATCTAGCCTAGAAGATGATGCTACCTTTTCTGATATTCCCAACTTCTCAACATGATCTCCTTCATGACCTTGGTTCACTCTTGATGATGTTCCCCTATCAACATAGCATGATAGATTGTTTCAATTTCATGCCTGGATTGATTTACAACTAATTAAACCCTATGAAAACTTAAGACAAGTTTGAACTGAGTTTGTATCTAGATTTATTGGCTCACTTCATGAATGGTTTTAAGGATTATCTCAGTATGCTCAACTCCAATTCATGCAACTCATATCTGCCAATGAAGTGCTTAATCATCTTCATGCACAATTACTTGGAGACTCTGAGCTGATCTATAGACAAAAGAAACAAAAGTTTTTTGATAAAAAATGTTATCATCTCAAAAGAGAATGATGTGTTAATTGGTGTGTGTTATGATATCGATATGGTGATAATTGATGAAATTATTGAATAGTGAATAATGTGATAATAGATGAGTATACATCGAGGAGAAAGCTAGGTATATGTGTGAGTATTCTTTTTATACGTGTCATATAATAATTGCTAAGAATATTTTATATATGTGTGTGTGCTTGATTAATAAAAATTTTTTACGTGTGAGATTGTACGTGTAATTGTATGTGATATGTGTATAGAGAAATCAAAAGAATATTTAAATATATATATATCCTTCATTTTTTTAGTGATGATTATAATATATATGATTTTTCAGTGGTGATTAAAAAGTAGGTGTATATATATATATATATTTTTTTTTGTATTAATGGAGATATTTTATTTTATTATATCACATCATAATGTATTATACATTATATTTTATTGTATTAAATTTATTTTATTAGATTATATAATATTATGTATATAATGTGTATAATATATATTTAATATGTTATAAAATATTATATTATGAAAGAGGTATTTAAATTATATTATATTATATAATGTGTAATTATAAGATATATATATATAAGGTATTACATTATTATACATATGTAAATATGTAATATAAGGTACATATATATACATGTGTTTGGCATATATATATAGGTATTTGTATATGTATATAATGCATTATATAGGTATACAAATAATATATGTTTAAATATAAGTTAGTGGAGGGTTAAGAGGTGTTTTAGTGTGGGTGTGTGCAAACTAATACGGTGGAATGCCCTCCATTAAGATAAGAAAGGATAGATTGAAATTAGCCTCTCATTCCCTTCTTTCTTTGTGTCCATCAATTCTATTTCTTATCTTAACCAAACTCTTACCACTATTTCTCTTCTTCCTACCATTTTCTTCCCCTATTCTCATACGAAAACTTCTCCTTTATTTCAAGATTCAAGCAATACCTAATTATTTTCTTTTTCTTTTGATTTTTTGCAACTGATTTTCTTTATTTTGCTTTGCCCGATTCTCAACTAAAGAAGCTTGCATGCGTGGGTATGGTGTTAGAGTTAAAATATGATGTTTGAGTTAAAGAATAGTTTGTAGTTATTGAAGATTTTTGAGTGTTGAAGGTGAGAAGCTTCTAAAGTGATTTCATCTACTTTCTTTCTTCTTTTTGTGATACTGCAACCTTACTATTTTTCTGTTCTTTATTTCTTCAGCCGAACCATTTTTTTAGGTACATGTATGTAAGTCTTATCTTGTAAATCAAGCTTAAAAAGATTCAAAAGATGAATGTGTAAAGTTTGTTAGTAATCAATGTACAAGTCAAAGTGGAAAGCTATTGGCATGATTCTAACTATTTTCATTCATAAATTTTGGTTCCCTAAATTTTTCCAGCCGCAAGGTATATATAGCTGGTCTAAAAAGGGAAATTATTAAGGTGAGTAATTGATTGAATATGTATGTGTGTGAATTCCCTCATTTTTATGAGGTGGAGGAAAAGAGGATGATGTTGTCAAGTAGTTGCTTGATTAATATACTATGTTAATGTGAAGATGTTTAGTATTTGGAAGTGAAGTGTGATTTCTATGTAAGTGTATGGTATTTTGGGCTATTTTAAATCTAGATTTGTGTTGCAAGTTGAGAGCTGTATTTAGTAAATCTTTTTTATGTCTGAAATTGATGTTTGAGCTGTAAAATGATCATTTTAAATGTACCGTTGAATGGTTGTGGAGTTTAGGAAGGATTATGCAGTTGTGTATGAGGAAGTAAAGAGATTTTCTTTTTATTAGTAATTCATGATTCAATTTCTACTGGTTAGGAAAAGATTGATTACTATTAAATGTGTGCTAAAATTAGAATATGGTTATTACTTGGGCTAACGTTTATGGCATATGATGAATAAACTTTTTCTAGACTACATTTTTGATTCCTTAAGGTAAATACATTGAAAATTTTTGGTAAGTTATAATTTAATAGCTTAATAAATCAAAATTGTTAAACATGTAAGGTATTTTTTTTAAAATATTGGCTCGATTTAACATTGTTAGACTTAAATGAATATAAAAAAAGTGTTACTTTTTTAAGAATTTAAAAGAATGTATTTTGAATAAATTTTCAAATTAGTTATTTTATTTATCTAACTTAATAACTAAATTAATATAAGTATAATATATTATAAAGAAGCTTTTTGAGTCTATTTTAATATAATAATAAATTTATTTTAAGTTAATGGGATTTTTATTAATAATGAAGGAAAATAATAAAGTAGTTTTAAATTATTAAAAGTTAGTATATATATATGATTTTAAATTAACATATATATTATTTATTTAAATGAATGGATTCTTATACGCATAATTTATCATTTGGAAACTTATTAAATCTAGTTTTCAATAATATAAGAATTTCATTATTTTAATATCATAAATTTTATATTTTGACTTATGTAATATGATAGCTAATATAGCTAATAAGAATAGTGAGTTCATTTTAAATACTATAATAGTTTCCTTAATTAATGTTATGTTTTAGTGTATAAATTGACTTAATGTATGTGGAATATTATTATACAATGATATATATCTATACATATAATGTAATGTGATTGTAAAAGCATGAATTATAGATAATTAATAATGGCATTCAACCTTTTAATTAAATAAGGTCATTTTATTATGATTTAGGTAGTTCTGAGGATAACCAACGCGTACCACCAAACAATTTAAACAAGGGAAAAACAATTGCAGGTTTCTGCTAATGTTCCTCGATCATTAATTGATCTATACAGGAACAACAGTTATAACTTAATATGATGTCATTAAATGAATATCTATAGTATATATTTCATGTAATCATCATGCATAATCATAAATGAATCATCACATTAAACATAACATGGCATATCATGAAGGTACAAGAAAGGAGGAAAATAAGTGAAAGTGAGAAAAAGTTTAATGAAAATACACTCGGCTATAAAATGGATTTCCACGAGAAATCGAATGGAAAGGAAAAGAATGTGAAATGGATTCCTATTCATTAAACCATATAAATAAAATGAAATGAAAGACCTAGTATAGAAATATGCACAATTAAATAAGGCAATGAAAGGAAAATGGTGAAGGAAAAACAGAGGGAGAGTGCAATTCATAAATTGCATTCTCTAAGGCATATTCATTGCATTTGATAATTATTAATGGAATAATATTATGGTATGTTATAATTGATATTATACGGTGAATAGAAATGAATAGATAATAATTATGAAATAAATCTCTCAAGTCAATGGTAAAAATGATTACAAGTGATAATATCTCTCGATTAGTTTTATGCTGTAATATGGAATAATATTATTACTGAACTATTTTAATAATATTAAATTATTGCTTTTTAAAGTTATATTATTTAACTAGCACCACTGAGTTTTATACTTAGCGTTTATCAATTGATGAACCCAAGCACTAGTAACATAAGAAAGCATGAGTTATAGCGGTGTCAGCAGTAGGTCTATAAGTAGTGATTCTGATAGCGGACTCAGACTTTGAATCAATCTCCTATTCCTCAATTCTCATGCAATTTACTCCTTTAGTACTATTGGTAGTAAAATAAATAAAGCATATAAATTAATGTGTTTGAGTTTTACAAAGTTAAGATAACGATACCATTAGAGATGATTATAATTAAATGAGTTAATGTGTGCATGTTAATAATGTTTTAAGTGTAAGGATATAATACATGCTTGACTGATAATACTATTTAAATAAGTAATTTAATAAAATGTTTATAGATGGTGTATCGTTATACCTAATAAAAAAATATATTACATTTTTACATATTAAGTTATTGAATCTCTTGTAGGATGATTATCGAATTTCTAAAAGTAGAGAATTGGTAATCATGCTACGGGAGCATGTTACATCTTGGTAAGACATGACAGTCTAAGCTTTATTATCTGATAAAAAGTCTTAATGATGATAATCTCAAGTATACTTCCATTACCTCTCCTCCTGAAGAACTTCAACTTTATCTTCAAAAGTGCATGAAAGATACTAGAAGGCAAATTTCTCTTATCACTTTAAAAGAATATGACAATTTACATTGGCCGCCCTGGAAAAGATTTACAATTAGAAATCCTTTTTCAAACAGATAGCATGAAAGGAATACCATCTTTTCAAAGCATGCAATAGAGATCATCTTCAGATCAAATGTAAACACAAAACCTGTGATTGCAAAAATAAAAAGAAGTCTCATTTCATGAGAAAACATAGTTCTTCTCATTTCTAGAAGAAATATACACTATTTAAATGTAAATGGTTTAGATATTTCAAGAAAAGATCTCCTTCTAAAACATCAAAGTCTAATTGATGCTTTATCTATGGAAAGAAAGGATATTTTGCCAAAAATTGTTACAAGAATCCGTAAAGAGCAACCAAGCTCATATAGTAGATTTACAGTCAACGACTATTTCTATAGATGAAGATCTTGAATCTTTATTCTCAGAATAAGAGGAACCCAATGAAGAAACTTTAATTTCCATTCCACATGAATGTTCTACGGATTCAAAATCAAGCACTTCTTGTCTTTCCCAAGAAGAGTATGAAAATCTCCATATTTTCATCATGGAACCCTTAGAAGATTACATACCTCTTCAATCATCTTCTTCTATGGATACCAATGCTCATAAGATGATGATGAATCCAACAATTCTTCCTCATTTAACATGGAGAAAGCATAATCAATATTTCAAAGTAGTAGATGGAAAAATATTCCATACCATTCCAATCACTCAAGAAAAGATTGGTATTCAATTCTTTTCTGACTGCACCATATGGACTTAAGTCATTAGCACTGCCTTACCAGATAAAGACCTTTTAATTACCTTTAATGTCTACAGTCAAGCAAAGAAGCTTCAGACTCTTCCTAATGGGCTTAAATTTAATAGACAGTTCAAAGCCTATACCTAAATCCTAAGCTTTTTGCCATTACAGATGTTTCTCAACAGTTTACTTCCTTCAAAGATCTCTTCCTTCCTCTTTATGCTGACTCTCATGCATAATTCAGTCACCCTTCTTCTATTTAGAAAAATCAAAAGTTCTTTATTTCCCTTCCTTCCAAACTCAACAAGGATATTAACCCAACAAAAGCCTCTTGTCCTAGTATGTCACCTTTAGATCTTGCATTAGCCATAGAAGAATGCAATCAATTACTTCAACAATGCCTAATTGAACCTACAAAGTCTTCATAGGCTTGTCAAGCCTTTTATGTTGAAAAAATATATGAAATTCTATAAGGTAAGAAGAGACTTGTCATTGATTATAAACCCCCCAATCACTTCTTATCTTATGATAAAGTCCCTCTTCTAAAAATATCCTCCATGTTTATTCATCTCAAAAGAGCCCAATACTTTTCAAAATTTGACCTCAAAGCAAGCTTTTGGTAATTAGTTATCCAGCCCAAGGACCATTACAAAACGGCCTTCTATATTCCAAATGCACAATATCAGTGGAAGGTAATGACTTTTGGGCTCAAAGTGGTTCCATCTGTTTTTCAAAAGGACATGATCCAAATATCTTATTCCCTTCTTAATTTTGCTTTCATCTATATTGATGATATTCTCTTGTTCTCTCCCACCATAGAAGATCATCACTTATTATTAAACTAATTCCACCAGCTGACTCAATAGTATGGTATAATGCTCTCAAAGTAAAAAAGTACCATAGAATAAACTGAAATTGATTTTTGGGAATGCATTTCAAAAATAGTACCTTCAGTCCTAGCCTATATCTTACTAAAGAAGTTAAAAATTTTCCAGATGACAAACTTCTAATTAAGCACTTGTTTTAGATCAAGCCTATCCATACCAACCCATTGCTAACTCCTATGATGCTATCAGAGAAGCATATGCAAAGTCTATGGGGGAGCATTTATTGTATTATATAGCATAAAGATGCATAGATACATCAAGAGATTTAATGGTTTTAAATTTACCCTATAAGTAGAGTTGGAAGTAAACCTTATTCTACAATCACTGTCTGATTGTTATGGACATTTTATCCTTGATTATCAAATGAATAAGGAACAAACTTATGTTTTAGAGCTAATCAATTTGTTAAGGTATGCTTTAGATACCAACAAGAAAAGCTTAAAGATGGCTATGGTAGTGAGCTCTTCTAAGAAGAAGGGCAAAACTCAAAATAAGGGTAAAAGCTGGCTTTCAAGCTAAAAGATGGTGTGGCTAAATTAAAGGCTACAGAGAAGGGCCCTAAGAGCATTTGCTTCCATTATCATAAAAATGGCCATTGGAAGAGGAACTGTAAGGTATACTTAGAGTAACTCAAGAAGGATCATCCTTTTACTTAGGTATATATATAATTAAGGTTAACTCTAATGTTGTTTCTAATAATAAAAGCTAGGTATTAGATACTGGTTATGCATTTCATATTTATTATGATTTGTAGGTACTAAGCAGCAGGAGGAAGCTAAATAGAAGTGATGTAGACATTTATGTTACTAATGGAGCAAAGGTTACTGCATTAGAAATAGGAAATTATATTTTTCATTTAAGTTCTAGTTTAAATTTAAAACTAAATAGTTGTTATTATGTTCCAGTTTTATGTAAGAACCTTATTTCAATACCTTGTCTAGTAGAATAAGGCTATAATATTTCCATTAATGTTAATGGATGTTTTGTTTTCAAAGATGGTATATTTTATTGTTCAATAAATGTTGAAAATGGAATTTATATACTCGATAATTTAAACTTCATTTACAATGTGCAAACTAAAAAAGGATCAAAAGTGATGATCCTAATCTACTCTATTTATAACATTGTTGCCTTGGCTATATAAATAACACCCGTATGTTCAAGTTATACAAACTTGGAAATTTAGGTTCATTTGATTTTGAATCATCATAAATAAAGTAGAAAAGCAACTTTGTAAGAGTATTGAAATCTTTGATCAAATCAAGGTAATGAATAATTAAGCTAAAAGTTTTTAGACTATCTCAGAGATAATTGGATATTATTGTTGACCCTGACTTTTCACACTCGTGTAATTTCGGGTTTCTGTTGATTCGGCTTGACATTAGTCCCGATATTGACCCCGATTATGCACATAGGCCTCTGTGGCTTCCCCTGAGCATTCTGGTGCACAGAATACCTCAGAGCTGGTAGGGCCCACCACAGCGCCCGGCAGGGCTCACCACAGCTCCCGGCAGGGCCCGCCACCCTCATTTCCCTATTCTGTGTGTTTTATACATTTAGAACACACTTCATTATTGCCTACGCAAGGCAAACCACACGAAATGCAAAATATTGCATTTTAGGCCCTGGGTACTATTCACCATGAATAGTACATAGATGGGGCCCAACACCTCTGGTAGCCTATTCTGTGTATTCTGTACTTACAAAATACATTTCATAGCTGCCTTACGCAAGGCACATCCCGTGGCATCCCAAATGCCATATTCCGGGCTCACCGTGCTATGGGGCCCACCATGCACTAGTGGGACCCGCTACCCCTATTGGCCTATTCTGTGTATTTTGTACTTACAGAATATATTTCATAGCTGCCTTATGCAAGGCACATCCCATGGCATCCCAAATGTCACATTTCGGGCTCATCGTGCTGTGGGGCCCACCAAGCATTAGTGGGACCCGCTACCCACTATAATTCTATTATGTGTGTTCTGTATGCACATAACACAGCCCACTTGCTGCCTTACTCAAGGCAGAGCGCTTGGCATGCTATTTGCCACCTTTTGGGCCCACTACATTGTGGGGCCCATTAAGGCACTATTCATCATGAATAGTACATATGTGGGGTCCACCACCTAACTTAGCCTAATTCGAGTATTCCATCCACATAGAACACATTTTCGCTAGTGCCTACGTGAAGCACGACCTTTTAGCACGTCGAATGCCATTTTGGGCTAGAATAGTGCTGGAGACCCTAAAACAAGCTCGTTAGCGAAAACTCGTTGTTCGAGGCCAATTTGGAAAAACTTAAAACTGTAAAGTGACTCAGAATGTTGTTTGAATCTTCCTGGACATATGGCATGAATTTTGTTTCACACGTACGGGGTGGACCACATAGCACTATGCGTATCGTATATAGCTAAAAAAAAGACGTTTGGTCGGGAGCCTTTTCGGGACCAAATCTGGAAAAATTTTGTACTACAAAGTGTCTTAGAATGTCAAATAAAGCATATTTGACATATGGTTCACATCCCGTTTTTCTCATACGGGGTGGAGTGTATAGCTATATGCACACCGCATGTTGTATAGTAAAGACGTTTGGTTGGGAGCCTTTTTGGGACCGAATCCAGAAAACTTTCCTTCATGAAAGTTTCTTAAAATATGGAATAACGCTTATTCGGCATAAGGTGCACATCTCGTTGTGACCCTAGTGAGCCCCACGCGACGGGTCTAAAACTATATATTGCACATATAGCCTTTGAATTTTTCAAATCCGAGCGAAAATTACAAAATTGCCATGTCCAAAAATTGCTCTATAAATATAGAGCTCAAGGTAACATTTTAGTGATCTCAAAAATTGCCTTACAGCAAGCCAAACCCCTGCCAAAATTATTTCATAATTAATTAGGCCATTAATTAATTAAATCACTTGAATTTAGGGATAAAATTGGCTTAGTTAGGCTCCCTAAACATGGAAGGAAGCAAGATCAAGGAAGAAAAGCCTCTACTACAAGGTAATTTTCTGATTTTTCTTCATTTTCTTCCATTTTTCTCTATTTTTCCAAACTATATGCTGTGCATGTAGATCTATGTGCACCACATGTAGCACATGTGTGCGCACATAGGCCAATATGCTACGCATATGGGTCCCAGATTTCAAAGAAAAAGCTATTTTTCTCCCGATCTACTTCGGATATGATTTTTCCGGTAACTCCAGTAGCTTGTCCTTGCACTTTAGGCTCTGGATCTATTAAAAATTGTCCAAATCTAATTGATTTTAGCTTTAAAATTAATTATTTCAATTAATTGCTTAATTAATTATTTGGTTCGCAAAATCGAAGGTTGATTCGTGCTCAAAATGAGGTACTGTCTTCATTAATATTGTGTATTTTAATCTGTAGATCATTTTTGTATTGACAGATTGAATTTTCTTGCAGATTTACAAGCCATGTATGCCACATGTCATACTACGTGTGCCACACATAGCCTATGTGTGGCGCATATAGTCTGATGCACGGCGCGCATAATTCACATTTTTCCAGAAAAATGTATTTTTGAACCATATTTTGCTGTATTTTTTATGTATCCAGTGGTATTTGATGCTTTAGAGTGGCTCAAGTATTCTGGATTAGCCATAAAATAATTACATTTAATTAATTTTGGCCTTAAAATTAATTTTTACGATAAAATGCAATTTTTAATCATATAAATGTGATTTTTGAAAGGATTGGAATTAATTGGTCGAGTGATTATCTCCAGTAATTTTTGTGTGATAATAGCCATCCTAATTAATTTTCCATGATTAAATAAAAATAATTTTGCTTAAAATTAATTTTTTATAAAAATGAATTTCCACGATCTGGCTCATGTTTATTCAAATAATTATTGCCTAATAATTATCAGATTTTGACTCTTGGTTCATGCTTTTTAAATGGCATTGGACTAGTCAAATAAATCCTAAATTCATTTGCTATTAATGAATTTTATTTGTTTATTTTGTATATTCGCATCATGCATTTTTGGCTCGTGTAACCCGAGGTGAATAGTACCCAAGGAGGAGGGGACGTTATTTAACGTCCCAAAAATATGTATGCGAGGACATTTTTGTAATAGGGTAGATTTATTATGGCTGTGTAATAATTAATCCCCCTATCTCGTGTGTATCCCCTATTTCCTCAATCCCTTTCTCGGCCGTTGTTATTTTTTATTCGTGGTTTATATTTGCTTAAATATAACATGTCATTCATGTCACATGCCATGCCACATGACACAATCATATACTACTATGCATGCCATGCATATGTTATGTCATAACATATTATATTTCGTATACACATATGTATAAATACACCTATACATAATCAAATACATGCAATCAATATGCCATTTTGCATGTCATATACTATGTCACGTCGTATGCCATAACACATGTCATACCGTATGCCATCATGTATACTATGCTGAATACACATTCACATACACATCACTATGCCATGACATGTATATGCCATGTCATAAATCCTTCACATGTCATGCATATCGTATTCCATCCATTACGCCATGACATGCATATACCATGCCATACATCATTTCACATGCCATGCACATGGTATGTCACACATTATTCACATGTCATACATATGGTATGTCATCCATGCAATATGTCATGCACATGTCATGCATATGGTATGTCATGCATCACCTCACATATCATGCATACGATATGTCATCCATTTCACATGCCATGCATATGGTATGTCATCCATTATGCCATGTGTCGCACCCTAATTTTTGAGCTTCTCGGATTGATTGGGATGAGCCGGATCTATTTCATCATTGTTTGCCTTCACGGGTATTCCCGGTTCACCCTGGTGCAGTTCAGGGTTCAATTTAGGGTTGCATTTAGGTCCTTTT
>CANYBF010551013.1:0-10432 GCA_948192965.1 Dalechampia spathulata | reverse complement strand
TGTTCCTAGCACCACTGAGATTTATTCTCAGCGATTGTCATTTGATGATCGTAGGTCCGAGTTCAGAGGGCGAGCACCGGGGCTAGAGGTACAGCAGCTGGTTCGTGTCTTGGACTTCGGGATGGACTCCTGCAGTGTTGTATATTTGTGCATAGGCCTTTTATATTAGAATTGGCAGTATACTAAATGTACTATGTATAAGAATCCATGTATTATTGTATCCAGGGTTTTGGTATTTATTTGTATATCTTGTTATTTGGATTTCTTATACGAGCATTAGCAGGTCAGCTTCCCTTGTGGTATAGTCGTTGTTTGCCTGAGACGGGCGGGCGACGGTTATGCTACAGGAGCTTGTCGCATCCTCTTGAGTTGGTGTCGGGGGTGTGACATTGACCATCCATTGACTTTGATGCTTCATATGAGAAGGAAATTTGGTCTTAACCTCCTTGTAGTCCACTTGCAAAGGTGAATTCTTCTTGACTTTCATCTTGACTTTATTTTTTAAAATTTCAAGCCTATCATGAACTGAACTTTATTGAAGCATGGAATTATCTTGAGCCCCAAGACAATCAAAAACTAAAACTCGATTTGAAGCGATTCCTAGTCGATCAAAAACTGACATCTTTGGAACTTCCATTGGATTTTCTTCATCTCCTGCTGAAATATATTGTGAGGTCCCTTTATAGATCTTCAACCTTAAAGAATTGGATGCATTGTACCCTAGACCTTCTCTTGAAGTCTTTTGAGTTGCTTTCCTTGCCTTTCAAATTTGACGAATTCCATTGGATAGGTCATCTTTTGGCCTAGACTCTGGTTCCTTTATCAATAAGGCTATAGCCTTCTCACCCATTCCAGCTTTAGAAAGTAATTTATAGATATTTGATCAAATCCATTTACTCTTTTTGTTGGAAGTTCTCATTGCTCCACCGATGATCCTTGTGATGGTCGGATAAACCCCAATAATGGTGGTGCAGCTGCTTTTGATATTGCCAGTTTTGTCAATGGGAGGACCAAGTCTTGTAAGTATTACTTAGCATCCTCTTTGGCTTTGAATGAGACTTGCCCTTCTTTTCTCCTTGAAGGTGGAACATAATGCAATTTTGGATTCTCCTTCATAGACTTATTTAATTGGATTGAAGTCTCCTTCTTCCCCTCAATTGGAAATAAAGCTACTCCTTTCTTGACTTTAGAAGAGTCCTTCTCTACCAGTTCCTTAACTACTTTAAGCTCAAATTACAACTCCTCTGTTGCGTTTATCTCCAAGTAAAATTTTGTATCAGCAAAATATGACTCGGCTTTACTGAAAGGATTTATATCAGCTACCACCCTTCTTACCTCACCATTCTTATAATACTTGAAGCATTGATGGAGTGTTGAAGGAACCACCTTATTTTCATGAATCCATGGCCAACCCAATAACATATTATATGTTGTTTTAGCATCAATGACATGGAATAGAGCACTTGATTCCATTTCATCAATTTATAAGTCGAGATAGATCTTGCCCATTGCTTTTTGACCACTTGGTTGAATCCTTGAATCACCAATCGGCTCTGCATCCACTCATCCATTGGGATGCTAAGCTATTTTAATGTCTTCAAAGGAAGAATATTCACAATTGAACTATCATTTATCAGAATCCTTTTTATCTTTTGCTCCCGAATGAACTCGGTAACAAACAATGGACAAATATGAAATTTTGAGCCGAACAGCATATCATCTTCAGTGAAGGTGATTTCTTCTATACATGAGTTACAAGTGCTACAATGAGAACAAACTTTTTTATCCTCAACTTCTTCTTACACCCCTTGAGTCTTCTTCTCCCTCCACTTGATAACATGTGAAAACTTTAGGCATGTAATCAGCTAAGGTGATGGGCATCCTTGGTTCTTGCTCAAATTCAAAATCAGGTTGAGGGAACAAAGATGCCTTTCTTGATCTCTTAGCCTTTAACTTTTTTACCTTAGGTTTATTTGAAGCCTTCGATGATCTTCTCTTCACTTTGGCTTTTCGAGAACTTTGATTTTGGTAAACTTTTACATTGACTCCTTTATCGTGTCACAAGAGTCCACCCTTTATTATTAGAATTACCTGAATTTTTGCTTCTTACATCACGACTTGACTGTACTGTCTCTTCATGCATCACCAAGTGTTGAATGCAAGGAACTTTAATAGTTATGGGTTTAAAGGACCCAAAACTATTTTTCACCAAAGAAAATGCTTGAGGGCTCAAATCCCTAGTGGTGATTATATTTGAACTTGCTTCCTCCTCATCGAAAGCAATTATACCTTATGCTTTTAACTCCATAATTTTATCTTTCAACACAAAGCACCTCTCCACTGGATGGCCTAGTAAGCGGTGGTACTTGCAATAATTTACATCCTTACTCTGATCAGCTTACTCTGGATGTTTCATTGGTAGGAGCTCAATGAGTTTAGCTTCAAGTAAATCATCAAGCATACTTGAAACATCGAAATCAGGGAAAGGGTATTTCTTTTCTTGCCTTTCTTTCAGAGAAGTAGTCTTCCTTTCTTGAGTTTGGAAAGCAATCGGCTTCATCTCCTTTTTCTTTCCAACCTTAGAGTTGATTTTGATTGGAGTAGAACTTACAGCTAATGATTGCTTATTCTCAAGCTTCACATTAGGCTTGACGGCCTTACGTACCTCTAACTTCTCCTTGCCTTTCTTTGGATCTTGTACTAGAATATTTTGGTGACCAACATCTGAAATACTAAGCTCCATATCATGGGCATGAGTTACCAATTCTTCAAAGGTACTTGGCTTTATTCCTTACAGAATGTAACATAATCTCCAATTCCTGCTTTTGATGCACATGTCAATTACAGAGGTTTCAGAAAGATGATCCTTACAGTTCAAGCTTAGATTCCTCCATCTTTGGATGTAGTCTATCACAGACTCATCTTTCCATTGGTGAGTTGCAGTTAATTTAATCATGCTGACAATGCGTCAGCTGCTGTAGAAACGGTTGAGGAATTCCCACTCAAGTTGCTCCCAACTATCAATTGAACCAGCTTCAAGGTCAGTGTACCAATCAAAGGTATTGCCTTTTAGAGATTAGACAAACTGCTTGATAAGTAAATCACCATAGGTGCTAGCATTATTGCATGTTTCCACAAAGTGAGCAACATGCTGTCTTGGATTACCTTTACCATCAAATTATTAAAACTTTGGAGGTTGATAATTTATTGGCATCTTCATGAGGTTAATCTGAGGGGTGTATGGCTTTGCATATGAGTAAGAAAGCTGTACTGATGACTCAACTTGCTCCGTAATAACTTTCTTAATAAGCTCTTCTAGCTGAATTGTAGAGATTGGGTTGTTGGCCACCACTTGAGTGCTACTTGTATCCTTTATTGTTGAAGCACCTTCCCCTTTTTCTTGATTAGCCGGTTGGTCAGATGCTACTTCAGTAATAGCCTTCCCAATCACGCTTGCCAGCTTTTATGGACAAAGATGCAATTTCATCATCTTTTCCTTGGTTTTATTCATGAGCTCCTCTACCAATTTGGTCAAGTTGGTAACTTGTTCTTCAAGTGAAGTAATGTTGGTCATCATCACAGACATAGTGCCACCAGGACTTTTTTTAGAAGAAATTTGCAGATTTGATTGTGGAGTGAAACTTCCACCTTGACTTCCTTCCTCATCATAGGACTTTAGCAAGGATAAGAAACTAGATTCCTTTGACACTCCAATTTTACCCCTATTATTGGCGAAGGCGTCATTTGTTGTTGCTCATACAATTGTATGATCGACTTTATCTTTGTCGTGGTGTTGGGACTATCAGCAACATTTGATCCACCAAGCGACGGGATAGGAGTTTGGACTTGAGCAGCTTTTGAGCGAAGGTTGTACTTCTTTGATGCCATGAAGTCGCTCTTCTCGGATGCCATTTAAGATTTGATTTCCTTTTTTTTTTTCAAAATTAGAGATGAGAGGTAGAAAGGGTTCCACTGGGCGTGCCAACATTTGTAGTGCGTAAAATCTATAAAACAAAAATGAATTAAATTAGAAATTGAGTAACAAATAATTTTATTAATTTGAAGCGTGTTACAATCTTTAATATAAAATTCTATAATAAAAAATTTAAATCCTCCGATTCGAATTTCGAAGCAATAACTTGATTCAAGGGCTTTTGTAGCTTGATCTTGAATTAAACTTGATTTTGGCGAAAAACACAATTCAAGTGCTTTAGGGGCTTGCTCTTAAATCAAATTTCACCTTGGAGGAAGAACACCTTGATGAACTTGATGAATATCTTGATGGACTCCTTGAAAGCTTTGATGAACTTGAAGAACACCTTAAGGTATTGGAAAGCTTGTAGCTTATGAGCTTCTTGTTGCTTCTAGCTTCTGGCTTCCAAAATGTGTGTTTTGAAATGAAAGGAGATCTCATATTTATAGTGATTTGAAGGATAAGGAATTTATAGATTTAATCTTTATCCTCACTTCAAAACAGTTATCACTTCATTTATTTATTATTTTAATAGTATTTATTTTACTATTAAAATAATTTAAATTTAGATAATAAACCGGATAATTTTGATTAGTTTAAAATCTATTTAATTTATTAGAGTAATATAATTATTTAATCTAATTATTTTATAGATAAAAAATATTTGTTTAATTAATTGATCCATAAAATATATTTCATTTATTAGATTAAAATAATTATTTAATCTAATTAATTTCATAGATCAAAAATATATTTAATTGATGTAGAAATTAATTTGAATTTTTTTGATATCTATAATAATATAATATAATAATATACTCAACACAATTAATATAAAATAATACATTAATTATAATTAATAAATTTATTTTATTCAGTAATTTATATTAAATAAAAATTTATTTTATTATTTATTTTTGTTAGATTAATGTTTATATTTATTTTTTATAAGTTTTAAAAAGTAATTAATGATAAATTAGTAGTATTTATCTTTAAATAAAATTAAATAATTAATAAATATAAATAAAATTATTAATTTTTAATAAATAGAAATAAAATAAATAGTATTTATATTTGAATAAAGTTATTAGTTTTTAATTTTAAATAAAATTTAGTAGCTAACAAATATAAACAAAATTAGTAGTATTTATCTTTAAATTATGCATTAATTTATATTTTCAATTTGTTAATTTTAATAATGATATTATACACTAATCACAATTAATATAAAATAATATACTAATTACAATTAATAAATTTATATTGTACACTAATTTATATTAAATAAAAAATTATTTTATTATTTTTATTTATTAGATTAATATATATATATATATTTTTCATAAGTTTTAAAAGTAATATTTATTTTCATGTAAATTTTTAAAAATAATATTAATTTTTGAATTAAAATTAAAAAAGTAATATTTATCTTCATATAAATTTATAAAAATAATATTTACCTTTAAATTATTAAAATTAAAGAGGAATGGGTAAGCTTGTATTTTCACTTCCCTCCTTCTCACTTTTAGTATGTATATGATGTAAAATTTATTTAAAATACGGTATTTTTAGAAAGGTATAAGTTGAAAAAATTTATTTCCCGCGCCATAATTTTAAAAAATTCGCAAGTTATTTTCTATATCGGGGTAAAAAGCCTCATAAATGAGCCATGTTCTGGTGTTGCACTTATAAGATGATGGAGTGGGCTAGAGAGCCCAATTTCACATTTTTAGATACATGCAATTAATCCAAGCATCTTCTCTCATCTTCCTTTTTCTTTGAAAAAAAAAAAAAGAAATTTAAAATTTATCAAAAATGAAAAAAGATTTTTTTTATAAAGGATTACATTTGGAAAAAAATTATAAAAATAATATTTAAAGAATATTTATAAAAATAATTTTTTCAAAATTTAATATAAATTTATAGTACTATAATCCATTATAAATTATCATTAAAAACTGATATTTTTTTAAAAAAATTATTTTAATGTATATAGTTGGGTTTTTATTTTAACAGCTAATTACCAAACTGAAATTTGCTTATCTAAAATCTAATTTATTATTGACTTCAGAAGTTGCTTTATTTTTGATTTTTTTAAAAAATAAACAATTCTTGGATTTTTATTTCATTTCATTTTAAATAGAATATCTATTAAAAAATTAATATTTAAATGGATACTTTTTTATCAAGTAATTACCAATTAAATGAAAATAAAACTTCACTTATTTTCTTTTGTCCCATAAAAATAATATTACTTTCTTTTTTTATTTGTCTTAAAATAGTAAACTTATTATCTTTCCATTATATGTTTTATTAGTAGCAATCATCCATACCTAATTTACTAAGCAAGTATTTTTAAATTTTTTCATAAAATTTTTAATTTTTCAAAAATTATAAAATTTTAAAAAGTTTTTCAATCATCATATATTTTTATGCTTCCAAAAATTAAACATAAAATAAAAAAAAGATTAAATTAATTTGATTTTTTTCTTAATCATCTTCTTCTTTAATCTTATTTATGTTGATTCTATTTTTTCAATATGATTTTATTATATTTTGTTTCTTTCTTATATTTTTTATTTTATTTATTTCTATCTGTTTGGTATATTTACGATTAAATCATATGTTATTTATTTAATAATATTTATCACTATATTTGAAAGCTTTTTTCAAATTCGTTTGAAAAAATATTTTTTCCCATTTTTTTTATCTATCATTGAAATTGTTACTTAAAAATGATTTTTCAAAAACAAATAAATATTTTAAAAATAATTTATAGAAAAATTTTAAAAATTTTTAAAAATTAATTCCATAATAATTTTGAAAATACATTTTTAAAACCTCAATAGAAGTCTAATTCCGTTGATGGGATTGACCGGAAAAGTTAACTTTAGACAAAATTAGGTTAAAAAAAATGAAAAACAAATCTCAATTCAACCCTAAACCTTAAACCCTACACCGGATGAATTGTTCATAAATTACTTAAAATTTGATTTAATAAAAATTTGTTAAAACTTGTTTAATAAATAAATTGAACTAAATAATGTTTAATTTATTTAAATTCATAAAACTTGATCAAAAGCTTGTTAACTAACTTATTAATTTATATAAAAAATTTTAATTTAATGTTTATAATTTATAAATTTATAATCATATAAATATATAAAAACATTTTTGTTAACAATTTTTTTATATTGTAAATAAAAAGTAAATAGTTTAATTTATAATTTATATTTATTAGGTTCATTTAAGATTTGATTAAATTGATTATAAATAAACCAAATTTGACTTATTTACACTCTACCTATTTTTACAATTTTAATGAAATCTTTTAAAATTGTTAATATATAACAATATGGAATTGAATTTAAATTTAGATATTTCTTAATAAAAATTAAGCAATATGAAATCATGATTATTCATGGATTTCAAGTTCAATGAGAAAATAAATAATATTTCCACAAAATATCGAATAATTAAGAATATAATAAAAAATAAAAGTAATAATTTCATATATGTTAGATAGATCGCTTATATTTATAGATAATTTATACAATATTGATGATTAAGATGAAGTAGAATTTTCTCGATTCATGCTAACAAAATTATTATTTATAAAGATTTATAAATCAAGGAATGTTAACTTTGAAATTGATATATATTTGATAAATGTTAAATTTAAGAGTTTTTTAATTTTTGAGATTTTAAAATTTCAGAATCTTTCATTTAATACCTTTTACTTGTTAGACATTTCATTTGATAAATATATTATTATTCAGAACTTTTAGAATATGGAATTGTGATATTATGTTAATATTTAAATGAATTGTTGGATTATCAAAATTATATTTAATTTTTTAAAAATTTAATTTTAGAACTGTGCTGGATATTTAATCGGAGTTATGATTATATAACAGTTATATGAACCAATAATGAAAATTCACTAAATCATTGGATAATATTAAATAAATAATAACATCAGCCCCAACAAGGCTTCTTAATGGTATGTAAATGGCAAACCTTCATGTATCCATGCCACACCTCACTCAAATCATAAGTTCAAATCAGCTTATAAGCTCCTGCGATCATATCAAATCTTTATATATATGTTGTGCTTTTATTTTTATCTATTTTTCAAAATTATGTATGCTGTTTTTAATTTTTTAAAAAAATTAAAAATTTTAATTTATATATATATATTTTAAATCTTAATAAAATTTTTATGTTAACAACTCTTTTTGATAATAAAATAACGTTAACTTTTCAAAATCAAAAATTGATGCTGGAAAATATAAAAAAAACATATTTTTCTATATTAACAAGTCAGGAATCTCCCTACCCCCAGCTTACCTATATAAAAAAAAAGTATTTACTTTTGCATAAAGAAAAGAAAAGAATACAGTGAAAAATAATAACCTTTTTATTTTTTAATCAAAAAAGTTTTAGTAAAAATTTAAAATTATTTTCTTAAATAATTTGGATCTAGAGATTTATTCTCTTTAAAATTTTATTTTCTAAAAATCTAAAAATAATTTTAAAGTGATTTTCAAAAATATTTTTAAAACTAAAATTTTTAAAAATATTTTCTAAGTTATTTCAAAAAGATAAAAAATATATTTTTTATTTTAAAAAGAAATTTGAAGATGCTTACTAATACTAACTATCAATAAAATTGTTAGCATAACTTTATATTATGAACAATTACTAATACAATTCTTTTGACAAGAATAGATGCTCCAACAACTCTTTTGAATTCTAAAAATTTTATTCTTTTATGTTTTGTTATGATATTATATGATGTATTGATTGTTTTAATGATTGTTTGATATTAATACATGGTGATAATGAGCTTCATTATTTCATTTTGATTTATGATTTGGTTAATGTTGACAAATTCATGGTTGATTATTAATTGTGAATTTGTAATTCATGGCTTAACGTGAGTGTTTGTAAATATTCAAATTTACAGTTAGCTTCCAATTAATGTTGAGCATCAAAAGTAGACTTTGTTTGTTATGTTCAGATGGTTTGAAACTACATAAATAGACCATTAATCCAAACTAGAAATTATCTGAAAATCTCAAAAGCAAGTGAGATAAATTATAAAATTGTAAAGAGAATTATTTCTCATTTTATTAAGAGAAAATTTTCATTATTTCTCTTTGATAAATTAAAGAGTATTTGTAATTCCTAATTTTTCCTCACAACGAAATTCTTCTATCATTGCTTGTGATTTTTACCCTAAATTATAAAAGGGTTTTCCATGTAAATCTATGTCTTATTTATTTTCATTATTTCTTTCTCAATTTATTAGTTGCAACTTTGCTCTATTTAATGCTCACTTCACAATAGTCAATTGGAATGTCTTATGAATTTGGTAATCATTTTGATTGTATCTAAAACAATAATGTTGAAATCATAAATTAATATAATATATTTAATTTACATCTCTTTAAGGAAAGATGCATTCTTTTATTTCTTTTTTCATTTTTTTTATATTGATGGCATATTGATACTAATTTTGCATATGTGAATTTTGTTTTTTATTAAGTTTTATTTCTATTTTTCTTATCATTAATAACGCACTATCAAATTTTTTGTTATGAAAAGTTATTGATACAACTCTTTATTAAAGAAATTAGTTATTGACACAAATCTTCTTATGACATAATCATAAGATGATTTGATTATTATTTATTTACCATGAAAATGAATTTATTTGTATTGTATCTCTAATGCAATGATGTCAAGATGCATGGTCGAATGTCATTTATTTTTTATTCATATTTCAAGATAATGATTTGATTTGATAAATGTTGTTTGATTGACATTAATGTTTTATTTGTACTAACAATTATTCTTTGTTAGAATAGTTACATTAGCATTTTTTTATGAGAGAGTTGTTATCGCAATTATTCTATGGGAGAAAAATTATCAAGACAACTTATGTTTTGATAGTTTGATCTTATGGATGTATGCTAATTAGATGCTCATGTATTTATAATTAATCTATCTCATGTTATGAATTAACAATTAGAATGATATTTTAATGATATTAAATGTCTTTATATCTATTTATCATGTGAACTAAATCTTGTTTTATATGAAATTTGATTCTTTGCTCATAAAATAATAAGATATTATATGATAAATTTACCATCTTCATACACTTGTAAGTATCATCTTTTTTTTTTTTAACTTTCATGTATTTTTTAATTTTTGGTTATATAATTCTACATTATATTATCTTCATATCATCCTTTTTGTCACACCCCAGCCCATACCTGGAGGAACATGCTCCCGTAGCATACGCCACGACCGTCCCTCGGGAAAGCCGCCACGTACACTACCAGGGATACGTCCTATTTCAAACCTTAAGACATTCGTATGGGTACAACAACCAGTGTTAGTGGTGAAACAGTGCGTAGCGTGGCATACATTCATACATTCATACAACAA
>CANYBF010550995.1:0-22816 GCA_948192965.1 Dalechampia spathulata | reverse complement strand
CATTATCTTATATTTATTAAAATATCTCCACTTCCTCTTTAATTCTTAACCATAAAATTAAATTATCAAACCAAATATTCTTTAAATAGTCTTATACTTCCAAGTCAACTCCTTACACATTTCATAAATGTTTTTGTCCTTATTTATTTATTATGTCCCCTTTTATCTTTATTCACTTTAATGCTCCATACCTCATCTTATTCTCATTATAATAATTCAATTTCTTCTTTAATTATTAACCATATGATAATATTATCAATCTTATAATCATTTATCTTATCCTTTAATCATTTCACTTAATAATATTATTTTACCACTTAAATTACCCTTTAACCATCATTTATCTCCATTTAACTTACCTTTAACTTAATTAATTACCCATTAACCTTTTTAATCTTTTAATTAAGCTTTTAACTTACCATTTTGGTAATTAATTTTTTACCACTTTCGTCCATACCATAAACATCAACACACAAGCCACACATACACCACAATCCATTAAAAATCAACCCCTTTACAACACTAATCAACTAAATAATCAATCTAAAAGCTAAAAACTACTAAAATACTCATCTTAACTTTCATCCAAAATAAGAATAAACTCAGAATATTTCTTCAAAATCATAAACATACGCAAAAATGCATGGATCTTCAAGATCCAACATCAACTAAGCTCACCTTTAAGCCCAACAACTCAAATCTCAACTTAAAATTGATATCCTTTGTATTTTGCTACGGATCTAATAGATCTCCACTTCTTTGACCTCCTTAAAGTTGCTGCCCACCTTAAAATAACATGCATGTACTCAAAAGAGTTAGATTTAACCATTAAACAAGTCAAACTTCAAGAAAAGGTTACGGTTTACTACAAAATCCATGATTTTTCATGGTTTCGGTTATGTACTTGAAGACTCTTTAGAAAAGAGTTCTGGTCATCATAAGAACAGAAGAAAATAAAGAGTATTTTGACCTTACGTTGACGTATTCTCAAGTATCTTGCTGGAATAAAGAAAGACAAGATGAAAAGGAGTAGCAGTATGTTGCGATTTAGTAGCGTTAAAGAAAGGATGATCCATTCTCTTCAAAAATGACTTGGAAATGAAGTTATCTTCACAAAACCTTAAGCTAAACACATATATCATTTGTAATACTTGAAGTTTGAAGTGGATTTGAGAAGAGAAAGGTACGGTTTGTGTTGATGTTTGAAGAAAGAAGAAAATAAGATATGGAATGGTTAAGAAATCAAAGAAAAATGAAATGAAAAGAGAGGATGGAGATAAGGTGTCGGCCAAATGAGAGAAAAAACATAATTGAATGAAAGATAAGTCACAAATGAGATGAAAATTCGGATGAAATGAGTCCCATTTGGCAAAAGTCCCATAATAGTCCCTGCACACCTCTAAAAGTACACTTTAGCCCCTATACTTATATATATTTGCATTTAACTTAATTCCACCAATCTAAACCTTTAAATTTCGTATCATTCATTTAATATATATTTTAATACACCATATTTTAATTAAAAATATCATCCATCAATTTCCTCAATCAAATAAAATATAATTCTTATCTTCTCTCTCCACCCACTTATACTACCTTCCAAACTACTTTTCCAATTACCCATACCTCCCTTTTCTATTACCCATACACCATTATTTTATTATTTCCATCACATATATAATTCATATACTATTATTATGTTTATCTCCTTATATTAATACTCAATTATTCACTCAATTATCCAATAATTCCATTTATGACATCATCATTCCTTATTATGACATCATTATGACATCATAAATAAAAATCACAAATTTTACTTTTCCAATATTTTCATATCATTATATACGTTCAAAAATATATTATCAATCCATAATTAATCATTCTTAATAAAATTAAAACCATAATTAAGCTCATTTACTTACATCATGCTTACATCATCAAGGTTCATTTATGACATCATAAATGAAATTTCAAATTCCATTTTACTTTCTTTTCTATATCATAAATCTTATATTAAAACAATCATCTTAGACATACATATTTCAATATACTTATTAAATATCGCATTATTCATTAATCCATAATTATTTATATACATATATAGATTATTTCTTACCTCGATATACATGTAATTATTCGATCAACTCAGTTTTTCATGTCTGAACTTATTTTTCATATTCAACTTAATAACCTATAATCTTATCATCATTTCTTAATTTTCATAGATATTTCCTATCATTATCATAATATTTATAATTTTCACCTTGAAATACACCATTTGTCCATAATTCCACGTCATCACCCTATTTTTGATCGTATAAGGTAAAATTTTATCACCTAAATCATTAATACTTTTTCACGCTAAAAAAAATGAGGATGTGACAACAAGAGCAATATTGGGAGCTACAGGCCTAAATAAGACATTTTGGGTAGACGCGGTCAACACCGTTTATCATATGATTAACCAGTCTCCATCTACAGTAATTAAATTAGAGACACTAATAAAGATGTGGACTAAGAAGCAAGTTGATTATTCAAACCTCCATATATTTGGAAGTCTTATGTACATGATGTAAAATGCCCAAGAAACTATAAAGTTGGATCCAAAATCTAGGAAGTGTTTATTCTTAGAATATGTTGATAGTGAAAAGGGGTATCGCCTGTGGGATCCCACTGCCCACAAGGTTATAGTTAGTAAGGATGTTATCTTCTTAGATGATAAATTGAAGGAAGAAGATGGTAGCACTTTGAAAGGAAGTTTAGAGACTACAGTTGTACAAGTGGAAAAGAAGTTTACAGAAAAAGATTCTTCTGAAGCAGTACTAAAGCACGAGGAAGAAGAGCCAATCGAGTCTAAAGAGGCAAAACTTGGAAAGGGAAAACATGAAAAATCTATACCACCCTAGCATAAAGATTATGTTCTGGGTAATAATATTGCATACTGTCTTCTAACTGAGGAAAGGGAGCCATTAACTATCCAGGAAGCAATGAGCAATTCAGATACATCTAAATGGATGGTAGCAATGCTAGAAGAAATGGAAGCTTTGCATAAGAACAAGACTTGGGAGTTTGTAACACTACTATACGGAAGAAAGGCCATTAGTAACAAATGGGTCTTCAAGATCAAAAGAAATAACGATGATCAAGTGGAATGGTTTTATGCAAGATTGATGGTGAAAGGATATGCTCAAAAAGAGGGGATTGACTTCAATGAAATATTTTTCTTGTAGTTTGACTAACAACTATTCAAGTAGTTCTGATAATGTGTGCTATATTTGACTTACATCTAGAACAACTAGATGTGAAAATAGCTTTTCTTTATAGAGATCTTAAAGAAGAAATTTATATGCTCCAACTAGAAGGTTTTGAAGAAAAAGGAAAGTAGAACTTAGTTTATAGGTTGAACAAATCTCTATATGGTTTAAAGCAGGCGTCGAGGTGTTAGTGTAAGAGATTTAATTCCTTTATCATGAGCCTTGGATACAATAGACTTAATTCAAACCCTTGTGCATATTTCAAGAGGTTTGGTAAAAGTGATTTCATTATCTTGCTATTGTATGTAGATGACATGTTGGTAGTGTCACGGGTTGCATTCAAAAGAACATTTATGGACCCGTGAGGTGCTTGTATTCAGATACTACCTTTAATAAGCTAGTCGATTAATTACACCTGCAAGCACAAAAGGAGGTTAGCTCTGGTTTAAAGGATTATCGTAGTTTTAAGACAAGCACATCTAGACATAGCATAGACAAGCATCATATGTAGCATAACATTCATCCCACAATCACAACAAGGCAACACATAACACTAGCACACAGAAGAACAGCAGGACATGGATGAATAAGGCTACTTCTGTCATTGATAAACACTAAGTCACAAGTAATCGATTCACATACTCTATGACTAGCTTAAGGAATACAACAAAATTCTTTCTTTCAGATCATGTTCTACCCATTTCCCCTTTACATAAAAGCACTCTCCATTACACTCTCCCACACTCATAAGGTTGACGACCCCGTCAACTGTTCTCTCTCAAAATCTTCAATCAAGTCTTTGAATGCCTGGAGCTTATCCTTTCTCTCCCAGTTGGTCTCCTCTTCTGGTTCATCTTTCCATCTGACTAAGTACTGCGTGTATCTGCTCTTACCGTTGAAAGAATTCCACACTGCTAAGATTTTCTCTACTACTTTGGTAGGGGTCTTCATTTTCATCGTCATGACAGTTGATCTCATAGATTGGTTGCGAGATGCATCCTCTTCATCTGCATGGTACAGGCACAACAAACTCACATGGAAAACTGGGTGCATTTTCATCCACTCGAGCAATTGCAATCTATAGGTAAAGGCTCCTATCTTTGCAAGGATTTGCACCGGCCCTTCATATTTGGGTATCAACCTTCTATCTTTATTTTTGGGATGGATTTATTCTGGATGTAATAGTACAAGTACTTGATCTCCTACCTCAAATTATACAGGTCATTTCTTAGCATCCGTGTGCTTTTTCATCCTCTGCAATGCTCTTTCTAAGTGTGCTTGTATGATCTCCTCATTTTATCTCCACTCTTTTGTAAAGTTGAATGCTTTCAGATTCTTGCCTGTATAGATGGCATCAATAGAGTGAGGAACTAATGGCTGCTGACCTGAAACAATCTCAAAAGGAGTTTGGTTAGATGTGAAGCATTTCTGGGAGTTGAAACATAATTGGGCAATATCCAAAAGAGATGCCCAATTTGAATGACTAGCATTCACAAAATATCACAAATACTCCTCTAGCATACTATTTAATCTCTTCGTATGTCCATCCATCTATGGATGGAAACCAGCCGACATGTCTAATCTTGACCCTAACAATCGAAATAGTTCTATCCAGAAGGTACTCAAAAATGAACCATCACGATCGCTTACAATACTCTTTGGGACTCCCTAATATTTCACTACATATTTGAAGAATGCTCTTGCTGTATCTTCAGACTTAGAATACTTAGACATCGGCACAAAAGTGGTATATTTTGAAAATCTGTCTACCACAACTAGTATAGTATTGAACACCCCTACTCGAGGTAGATAAGTAATGAAATCTAGTGAGACACTCTCCCATAGGCGAGTTGGCATAGGTAAAGGCTCTAACAAGCCAGCTGCCTTATGTCTTACCACTTTGTCTTATTAGCAAACCAAGCATGTCTTCGTGTAAGCTTTTACATCCTCCTCCATCTTTAGCCAATAATAATGTCGGGATAACAATGCCAATGTTCGATGCCAACCTGGATGTCTCGCCCATAAAGTATCATGGTATCTTCTTTAGGTTTCCCCATCAAGGTACATAGAGACAATCTGGCCTAACCATCAACAACCCATCTTCCAACCAGAATTGCCTCACCTTTCCTTATTCCACCAAATTGATCAAAGCCACCGCTTGAGGGTTATTCATCAAGCCCTCCTTTATTTGATCTTACAAGGAAGTTTTAATCTGACTAGAAGATAGATGAGCCAGTTGCTTCATAGCCACCAATTCTGCTTTTTGGATTAAGGCATCAGCAACATGATTAACCATTCCAGGATTGTATTCCAAGTGGAAGTCAAATTCCACTAGAAGTTCCTGCCATCTAGCTTGTTTTGAGGTGAGTTTTGGCTGTGTCAAAAAGTGGCTCACCACTGTATTATCGGTCTCCACTACAAACTTGGCACCCAATAGGTAATGATGCCAAACTCATAAATAGTAGACCACCTCTAGTAGTTCCTTTTCATGAGCAGAATATCTCCTTTCAGCTTCATTTAGTTTATAGCTCTCAAAGGTAACCAGATGGCCATCCTGCATTAATACTCCACCAGAGCAAAGTTAGAGGCATCTGTTTGCACTTCAAAGGGTTTTAATATATTAGGCAACTGTAACACGGGGTCACTTATCACTACATGTTTCAAGTTCTCAAAGGCCTCTTAGCATTCTCTAGACCACTTCCATCTATTCCCCTTCTTCAATAATTCTATCAAGGGAACAATCCGTTGGGAATATCCTTGGATAAATCGCCTATAGTAATTAGCCAACCCCAAAAAATGAGCGTAGTTCCGCAACTAATGCGGGGACCTTCCAATCTTGAATGGCCTTCACCTTGTCTTGGTCCATCCGTATATGCCCCTGCTCAATCAAATGACCCAAGAACTTAATCTTGGTCTATTCAAAAGCGCACTTCTCTTCCTTGGCATACAATTGATTTTCTCGTCGCTTCTTAAATACCAACCGTAGATGTTCTCGATGCCCCTCTAAAGTGGTGCTGTAAACCATAATGTCATCCAGATAAACCACCACGAATTTGTTTAGGTATTTATGGAGCACTTGATTCATTAAAGTACAAAAGGTAGCCGGAGCATTGGTTAGTCCAAAAGGCATGATAAGGAATTTGAATGCACCATACCGAGTTACACGGGCAGTCTTTGGCTCATCCCCTTCAGCCACTCTCACTTAGTGGTAGCTAGATCTCAGATCTAGCTTTGTGAAGTTAGTTTATCTTAATTAATTGAACAAATCAGCAATTAAAGGAATGGGATATTTATTTCACACCGTAACCTTATTGAGAGCTTAGTAATCCATACAGAGTCGTAAACTCCCATCTTGCTTCTTCTGAAAAAGTACAGGGGCACCGAAGGGAGCTTTTGTAGGGCGGATAAACCCCGCCTCCAATAAATCATTCAACTGTATCCTTAACTCTACTAGCTCAGGAGGGGCCATACGATATGATGCTCTTACAGGAGGCTTTGTGCCTGGGAGTAGCTCAATGGAGTGATCAATGTCCCATCGAGGAGGTAAACCATAAGGCAACTTCTTCAGCATGGCATCTTTAAACTCAGCAATTACCTTCTTAATCAATGAAGGGCATTACAGAGTATTTTCTTGTTCGTGTCGCATGGGGACTATTACATAAGTTAGCTCCCTTCTCTTTACCCCCTTTTTCAATTACAAGGCTGAAAGTACTTTCTTTTCGCATATAGGACTCATCGTCACCGGGATAACACATGGCCTCTCTCCCATTAAAAGTAGACAGTTTGCAGTTGGAACTAGCATAGCTCGACTCTTTTTCAAGAAACCCATGCCCAATACTAAATCAAAGTCATCCATTGGGGTAATGGTGACATCTAATTTCCCAATCCAAGGTCCCACCCGACATGGGACTTCCTTAGCAACACTTGTGATCTTAACCGCTGCCGAATTCACAGCCTTCAACTTCCCACTATCCTCTTGCACTTGTAACATCAAGCAAGGAGCCCATGAATCAGCAAGGAAGTTATCGGTAGCTTTGGTATCAATTAAGGCTTGGAGGTTCTTTCCATTTAACACAAAGTTCACATATATCAACCCTCTCTCTATGGCACTTTTGTTAACTGCATTCTGCCTCTCCAGGGCACCCAAGAATTGAAGGGCACCCACCATAGCAACTTCATTGGGCTCATCCTCTTTCTCCTCTCCCCTAAATTCCTCCTCACCATTAATGGCCCTTAGTGCGCTCAAAGCAACCTTATGAGGGCACTCGGTTACTTTATGTAGACCACTGCAAAGGAAACACTTTATGCTTATAGGTTTCCCCAGTATAGAGTTTGCAGATCCCTACGGGTGAGACTCTTTCATAATGAAGTTTCATGGAAGGAAACTAGCCTTGCTTCCCATTCCTCTTGTAGTCGGGGCTCTTCGACCAAATCCTGAGGAAGTGTTGTTTGGTCCATTCCTTCACTCCGTACCCCATGAAAAGGGTTTATTCCACTGGTGCTCTCAACCTTCACTAACTCTAAGAGAGGGAAATTTTCTTTTTGAGGAGTTATTGGTATAATCATCTATGCTTTCAGCCACTATGATAGTAATCGTTAAATCCTTCACCCTTTGACGCTGTAACTCATTCCTTTCCCATGGTTTTAACCCTTCCAAGAATCGATAAACCTTTTCTGCTTCTATCATATTTGGAGTATTAAGAATCAAGGCGAAAAAACTTTGAACATACTCTCTAATAGAAGAAGTATATCTTAGTTTTGCCAACTTTTATCTCATATTATATACCACATTCTCCGGGTAGTATTGACCTTTCAATGTGGCTTTGAACTCTTCTCAAGTGTCGATGACACACTTCCCTTCCCTTATTTGATCCTTCTTGGTTCTCCACCAAATCTTTGCATTATCACTTAAATACATTGGTGTGAGTAACAACCGTTGTGCCTCGAAAGTAGTTTTTATTGCTTCAAAATATAGTTCCAGGTCGAACAAGAAATTATCTACAACCTTAGAATCCCGAGCTCGATTAAACAACTTTAGCTCAGGGATCTTGGCTCTTGAAAAGTCTCCACCTACTTCCGATCTGGCTCCACCCTTAGTTGTTTAACCACTTGCCTTTTCCTTCAGTTCCTGTATCTCCTTCTAGATTAAGTTATATACAAATTGAGCATCACCCATCCAAGCTGCCATGGCTTTGTTCCCATTGATGACATTCTTTTCAAGGTTCTCGATGTCAACCTTTGATAGCGTTGCCTTAACTTTGGTCACTCATGCTTCAATGTCTACCAAAGCACTAGTACTTGCATGTCCATCAGGATAGGAGGCCTCAAGCTCTATTGGCCCCCCACCTAAGGATAAATTAGAAAGCCATTATTCTACCACTATAGAACAGCTCAAGAATTTCTCAAATAGTTCTACTCGGGCTATCACAGCCTAGAGCAATTTAACATATGATGATATCACATCATTACTTCCTGTCCCTCAAGTTACCGTAACTCCAACGGATTCTAAATGGGAACCAAGCACCTCAATGCAAGCTTGTCCCATTTTCTTGTTGTGCACTTCTCCTACAACTTTCTCAAGTTCTCTAACCCAAGTTTCTAGTGCCTCACTGCACACTAGCCTGTTATCTTTATCTTTAACTATTCCATATCTAGACTCTCATAGCCTAAGCTCTGATACCATGTGTCATGGTCAAATTTGAAAGAACACTTATGAACCCGTGCGACGCTCGTATTCGGACACTACCTTCAACAAGCCAGCTAATTAATTACACCTGCAGGCACAAAAGGAGGTTAGCTCCTATTTAAAGGATTATCACAGTTTTAGGACAAACACATCTAGGTACAGCATAGACAAGCATCACATGTAGCATAACATTCATCCTAAAATCACAACAAGGTAATACATAACTCTAGCATATAGAAGAACAGTGGGACATGGATGAATAAGGCTACTTCTGTCATTGATAAATGCTAGGTCACAAGTAATCGATTCACATACTCAGTGACTAGCTTAAGGAATACCGCAAAATTCATTCTTTCAGATCATGTTCTACCCATTTTCCTTTCTACCCATTTTCCCTTTACATAAAAGCTTTCTCCCTTACACTTAGCACCTAAAACTTCTACCGTGCAAACTTTCCTCATATGCCTCCAATACTCCCCTTTGGAGAACATGAGATCCTTATACCCATAAGTAAAGATTTTGGGAACAAGAAGTTCATGCCATTGACCAAAAACTTGATCATGTCTTTTCATAACCTCTTGAGCCATCTCCGGCGAGGAAATGACCACAGCCGAAACTTCACCAAGTTGCAGGTGCATGAGTAGTCCATATTCATTTGCCAAATTCTTAAGAACATGGTGCGGTAACGAGCCTGCCAAATTGTGCAGGTTTCCTATAAATGGAAGCTTTGTAGGCCCTGGCGGCAGGGGAGGTTTTCAAGCGGTGTTCTTGTCGATCTCGAGTTGATGACAGGTTATTTTACAAGGAAGAGGAGGAAGAAGAAAGGGAAGAGAAACAAAAGTTTGGGAGGATCCGATCTTAAGAGGTGAGAAAGGAAGCAATGCCATTTCTCCAAGTACCTGAAAACTTCCAACATAAAAGATAAACAAGTCTTGTGTAGAGCTCATAAGACAGTTCGCTTGTTTGACTAATAATTTTAAGTTTGGGATTGAAAATGAAACAAATAATAATATATAATATAATACAATACAAATCATAATATATAATATAATACAATACAATTAAGTAGAGTTTTAATTTCAAGTTATTTACGGTCATTACATGAATGATTCTTCATTTTTTTATGATTTTATTGTAATTAAAGGATGTTTAGATTTACTTTTTCGTGAATAAAAATCAAAATTAAGTAAATTTTAATATTTTATTTATAAATATTTAAATTTTATGAAGAAATTTCAAAGTTGAATCTGATTGATCCATGTTAAAGAAAATAATTAAATCAATTAATTAAATATAATGTAGATTCTATTATGGATCCCTCGTACATGGAGAGGGACAGCCACAAGCCACCATTAGATGGCTGTATTTTGTTGAAAGTTTTAATAATAAAAAAAGATAAAAGTCTAAAAGTTTTAATAAAAAAAAGGATAAGTGGTTTGGAAATTTAGCACCGATGTTAAATTGTAAACAGCTGATCACATGGTATAAAATTGTAAATAGTTGGTTATGCGGTAGGAGTATCTATATTAGGCACTCAATCCCTCGTTTGTAAACACACAACAAAAAAACAAAAAAAACAAAAACACATATCCAAAGTAAAAGAAAAATTAGCTCTTGAAGAGTGAAAAATACTAAAATTATTACTTTTAGATCGGGAAACACGAGCCACTATTTTTGTTATATCACTTTACACTTACTATTTGTAACAGTGAAAGAATGAACGTAACTCAAAATTAAGGATGAATCATGTAAAATTTTCTATATTCATTTTACTTATTTATATATATATATATATTTAAAATAGATCGATTTTCACCAACAGATCGATCCTCCACATGAGTTAGAGCTGAAGCTGCTGCCAATGCAGTAAACAAAATAATGTATTTTGTTGAAGATGGGTTGGTCAAGTACGATATAGAATGATCAACAAAATAGCAAATAAAATACAACTGAAGCTTTAGTGTTAAACAACTGTTATAACATTTGACAATGTTCATAGAATTTCCCACTAACCAATGAAAAATTATTGTAAATATATTCATTACCACAATCAAAAATATGAATTAAATGCAATTAAAGTGATAACCCTGAAAATAATAATTTTAGGATTATTGTATTGATTTAAGCAAAAATAACTTTTCTAGTAAAAACATATGATGTATGGTTGTGAAAAATTGTGTCTTGCACATTGTAATCCATATCACACATTAAACATGTGTCGGTACATAACATAATGTCATGGCTTTCAATAGTATTCTATAATGAGAAAATGCAAAAATTTCAGTCATGAAATTATATAATAATGCTAAGACATGTAGATTATTTTGTAGCATCATTTAATAAGATCAACAATAACTCAAAATCACCTCTATTCATCCCATGTAATGGAATTTAAAAATGAGTTTAACGAATAAATATGAGTTTTAAGTCTAAGACACATATTGGTTAAATATAAATATAAATTGCACATTTTTGGAAATAAATATGTGTTGGCATAGCTAATTTTGGTTCAATTTCCTTCCTAACTTTATGGATTCAAGATTAATTTCATAATTGGGCAAGAGGAGCTTAAAATGGCTGATCAAATTTTAATAAAAAAAAAGTAAAAAACAAAATCTAAAAAACCTTTTTTTATTGAAATTAATTCACTCGGTAAAATGACACATATAAAACAAAACCATATATCATGAGTATTATTTATTTATGAATGTTATTTTCTATATCTAATCACCATTAAAATATCATTTAAATTATTAATTATTGTAATAATACTATTTTAAAATTAATTAAATTATTTTTATATTTTGAAACTTGATTAAATATATTTAGTTTATAATTAAATAGTTTGGTACACTAAATTAAAATTTTAAGTTACTAGCATGCCATTTTTTAATGAATAAAGTAAATAAAATGTTTTACATATACTTATCAACATGTTTTAATGTAAAAATATTCAAGAATATCATTATCAATGTAAATTATTTTTATTAATAATTAAGTGCAAAGATATGAATAATAATATGAAATAAATCCAATTTTCTTGATTTCAAGTTATTATGAAATTATAATCATTATTTTAAATAGTAAGATTAACTTACAATTTAATCTTATTTTATATTTTCAATAATTAAAAAAATTAAGAAAATTATTAAATGCAAAATAGTTTTGTAACCAAATTAAACTGTTAATATATTTTTTAAAAATGAAGTTGTTAAACAATGATATTAATTTTTTCATTATTAATTTAATATAGAATAACTAATTTTAATAATATGAATGATTCTTAAAAAAAAGTATTCATTAAATAAGTATTATAATAAATTAAATTAAATTAATGTAAAATTATTGTTGCAAGGCACGAGTATAATTATAATTAAGTTTTAATTTGAAGATATTTATAGCAATTTATTTATATATATTTTTTAATGTTGTTAGATGATTTAATGAGATAAATTAATCTCAAAAATGCTTATAATAATTTATCCAATTGTATTTGACTTAATTAAAGTTTTAATCTTTTAATTAATTTTGAATCAGTTATATATTATTTTCTCCAATTTTATAGTTTTAAAATATTTTTCATTCAAGTATCATTTTATAAAAGTAAATTTAGATTTTTTCAGATTTTAATTTCTATAATGGTAATAATAAAAAAACGTAAACGCTAAAACGAGATAATATAATATAATTTTATATTATTTAAATTAATCATATTATAATATATTATTTTAATTTCAATTTAAAGTGGTCATGGTGGGAAAGAATTTCATAAATTAAAAATTCAAATAAGATGAATAAAGTGAATTAATATTAATAAATAAAAAATTGATTGATATTATAATATGATAATATGAGTGTTTTTTAAGAAATTCAAGTAGTTTCAGATTCGAATGATAGCCAACAGTCTAGAATTATTGGTTAGTTTATTTTTTATTATTAAAAAAATAAAAAAAATAATTTTGTTTTAAATTAGCATAAAACATCAAAAAATGAGAGACTCTAAGACCCCCAAAGGGAGGCAATTAAAATGGGCTATAGCTCCATGGGTTACATGAATAAGGAGGAGCCCTCCCATACTTTACATACCATCGAAATCAGATATTTTTATTTTATTTTATTTTTTATAATAATATCAGATGATATTTGAAATTTAAAAAAAAAATAATTTTTTAATTTTAAGTAAATATGAAATAAACATTTTTATACATGAAAATACATTCAAACTTATTCGATATTTTATAAATGAATATATTGGTGAATATTTTTTATTGATTTACTATTTTTAAGAGGAAAGTTTTCAGCATTATTTTTATGATTTTCAAATTGATTTGTTTACTGTTCTGATTTAAATTTATTTTTTTACATTAACAAAATTAGTTTACTGATGATTTTAATTTATTTAATTCATTTTCAAATTTTTGAAAATTTATTTTAAAAATTTATTCACATCCTCAATACTAACGGATATATATAAATTTACTGAAAATTTCATGTAAGAATATTGTTTCATATTTATTTATATGAGTGATAGTTTGGTAATGATAATAATAATAAGATATGAGACTCCAGTTGACGTTGTAAAGTATAACCAATAAAAGGAGTATAAGATAATTGATCTTTTGAAGAAAGAGCCGAGTTTTGTTTGTAATTTCGTTAATGTATTTGTTAGCATTCTCTTTATTCAATAATGAATGTTATCGTTAATTTTTTAAAAAAGTAAAAAAAATATTTATTTTTATCTAATTTTCAAAATTACAATAAAATATTTGTCCAAATTGATTTATTATAAAGAGGAGAAGGGTAAAATATTTGGAAATTACAGTATTTTTATTTTTATCGGTTATTTTGATATTCAGTCAAGAGTTTTAATAAAAATTTAATATTATTTTCTAAAAATATTTGAATTTTAAAAGCTTATTCTCTTTTTCAAATTTTTTATTTTCTAAGAAATTAAAAGTAATTTTAAATAATCTTTTCAATTGGTAATATTTTCTAAAAAATGAAAAATGTTTCAAATATTTTTTAAAATCATTTGAAAAATATAAAAAAAAATATTTTCTTTTGGAAGCATTTTAAAGAATTCATCAAAGTTAAAGTTTAATTAAAATAATTCTAAGGATATCTTTCATATTTACTTTTAATTTTCTTCTAAAAATTTATGCAAAGATGGTAAGAAATAATTGTGAGCCTACGGACTTACACAAAAATCAATGAAGTTAATGGTAAAACTTTATATTATAAACAGTCGTTAACATAATTCTTTTAGCATGAACAATTGTACCAACAATTTCTTTAAATTTCAAAAACTTTATACACTTTTTTATACTTTCCTAATGTGATATTATATGGCTTTGTATGATATATTGACTATTTTGATGATTATTTAATGTATGTTGGTTATTAGGCTTGTTTTCATTTTTAATCTCATTAAATCTGAAATAACATGGTTAAAATCGTACATTAATAAAATAATTTAGTTGATTTACATTTATTAGTTAAAGGAAAGATATCTTCTTTTGTTTCTCTTTCTCATTCCATTTATTTTATATGATGGATTAGATAGAATATCATCCTATTAACATTGTATTTCTATTGTCTTGCTTTTGTCATTGCTGTTTAGTTGTAATAACGACTATTTTATAATAAAAGAGTTATTAACATAATAACTCTTTATTGAAAGAAATAATTAATGGCATAACATTTTTCATGATAGGAACAAAATACCAATTGGTAGCTGTTTGTTGTAAAACGTATCCTTGAAATATGATTAGATGCCACTTACAATATCATTCATCATGAAATGTTGATTTAGCTTGATGGATGGATACTAATATGTTTAAATGGCATTTTGATTATTATTTATATAGTATTAAGTTGTTTTAACAAACTATTTGTTATGTATTAGCAACTCTTTTATCATAAACAATTGTTAACATAAATCTTATATGAAAAAAAAAATTATCGACACGACTTCATACGTTGATAGCATGATTTTATGAATGTTAACTATACGATGAATATTATATTAATATTTGATATAATTGATATTTTGAAATAAGTTGAATATTTTGATGGAATTATTTTAGATTAATTATTTAATTTTTAAAATCATTTTAAAATTAATTTATACAAATTGTTGTTTCAAAAAAGTATCAATTTATATACTTTATAGCAACAATAATTTCAAAATTAGCTATTTTTTTTGATACCAAATAAACCCTTGAAAGCAGGAAGAAATTAACACACAAATTAATGAAAAGAAAAAAAGAAAAAAGAAGAATAAAAAAGAAAATTCTCAGCCGTTTCAATTGTATGGGAAGACTTAAGGATGTGACGCAAATAAGGTTGGATGAGAACCATGAGATGCATTCTTAAAAACCCGAACCCCAACTCATTAATTTAAATGTGTTAAATCTCCGAGTCAAATAACTTCATTATTGCATGTTGGAATCTTCATATTAATATATATCTTATGCTCCCTCTCCTCATCCTTTCTATCTTCTTCTAAAACCTACATCACCAACTTCCTCATACTTGTAATTAAAAATTATAAATGCTTTTAATTATTTTCAAAATTCATGTAATAATTTAAATGTTTGAGTTAAATAATTTTTTAATATGATATTAAAATTTGAACGATTATAAAATCTATAGTTCAATTAATGAAAATTTCAAATATTAAATAATGAATTTCTACCATAAAGTAAATATAAGTTTATAGGGATGTGTTAGAAATATACTAGACTATTTCTGAATCTCGTTTAATAGTTTAAACTTTTAGATTGAATATTTTACTGATATGAAATACCTCTTATAAAGATACATGCTCATAATTTAAACACCAATAATGTGTTAATGTATGCATAAAAAAAATACTTATTTAGATTTAATTTATATTCTCACACATAAATTAAACTAAACAAAAGTAATATAAATCAAAAAATTATTTTTAACTTTTGATAATTTTTATTTATATAATACAAATCAAATTGATATATATATATATAATTGGAGCGTAGATTGGGAATGAGGTAAGTTAACAGGAGGGGAGTAGATTGGAATTATAAGAAGAGAAAAATAGCAAAACTTGAGTGTTACGTATAATTTCAGTAGGGA
Source organism: Dalechampia spathulata (assembly GCA_948192965.1). NCBI lineage: Eukaryota > Viridiplantae > Streptophyta > Magnoliopsida > Malpighiales > Euphorbiaceae > Dalechampia > Dalechampia spathulata. The sequence goes on along the minus strand of CANYBF010550995.1, from coordinate 6,757 downwards.
GGTTTGATTTTGGTCTGTTCCCTAAGAATTAATTATTGAATAATTATTTTATTTGATAAAAGGGACATGAGTGTTGGAGGTCCAGAGGGAGTGTGTGACCCAAGAATATCAGTTCCCCAGCTTAAGAAACTGGTTGATTGCATTTTACATTTTCATTTCTCTATCGTGCTAACTATTGATTACACCATTCAGGGGAGATGCATTTTCACCAAAGCTTCCACTTTTTTATATCCATTTTTTAATTACTTATTTTAAATCTTTCAAAATTATTATCTTAACAAGTGGAATGAAAAATTAATAGATGAACATTTTCGATCATATTTTATCAAAATAATTATCCTTAATTAATTTAATGATTATACTTAGATGTACTAATAGATGCTTAGATTATTTAAATTCAGGTTTTACTCATATTAACGTAGGAATGAGATGGATAATAGCTTATTATATAATAATTATAATTTAATAAAGAAGGTTCTAATTGATGGTAATGGGCACGAGTCCTTCAAAGAGTGGGGTACCCGAAACTTTTGATATGGTTCACGACCGAACCCATATTTGTGTTCGGCCAGGAAATGACAGCAGGTGGATGATATAAGCATGAAGTGATATTGTCTCCATTTATTTTTTTATTTGGTCTTTTTTTTTCCCTTAAAAAATATGAAAAATGCAATTAAAATGATCCCTCTCTCTCCCCCTCCAACTGTAACGGGTACCGTTGATTACAAGTATCTTAGGGTTCCGTTACCGGCCGTGGTTGCATCTGAGATCTGAACGTACTCTTTTCTATTTTTTTAATTGTCTTGATTTTTTTTTTATGATTACATAAAACGAAACGTTTTTTTGAAATATATATTATTTTATTTGTGAATTCAGATTTAGTTAAATGACAAAAATAAAAGAATATTCAATACACCTTTTTTTTTTATCAACATTTATATTAATTAAAAAGTGATTAATAATTCTATATCTAACACTTGCTTAGGATCAAATAGTGAGTGATAATTGTACAAGCAAAATCAGTCGAAGAACATAGTGAAAAATCAAAAAGGAAATACGATGATCGTTATTTCCTAGCAAAGTATATCCAACACTCATCCAATGACACAAAGGGAGGCAAGATTCTCATGTTGCTATGGCTGGATTTTCTTTTTATTTTCGGATAGATTTTAATGAATGATGTATTTTATATATTAATTTTAGTATATTTTTGTAAATTACACTTATCAACATCCTCTTCTTATTACATATCCTTTTAGCTTTAATCCCAATATGTGCATCCGAATGCCTTCTTTTACACGTAACTTATCCTTCTCTTTCTCTCCCGCACACTCTCATCTATCTAAAATACCCTATAAAATCACCCAAAAGCCAATAGTCTTCCATAGTATTTCCCTTTTCAACTTCTTCTTCTTCTTCTTCTTCTTCTTCTTTGGCCGTCTTCAGAGGATAATCATACTGGGATTGTTAGCAGAGATCATGAGTGGGAACAATGTTAATCTGCCGCCAGGTTTTCGATTTTACCCCACTGAAGAAGAGCTCGTAGTTCATTTTCTTCAACGTAAGGCTTCTCTTTTACCTTGCCATCCAGATGTCATCCCTGATCTTGACCTTTATCCTTACGATCCATGGGAGCTTGATGGTATCTCATTTTCTTCCTTTCTTCTCTGCTTATTTTTATTCATGTTTATTTTTCCCTCAAGAACTTGTAAAATTTTTGCTTGAATGCATCAAGTAGATGAAGGAAACTATATACTTGCATGCACATCAATCTCAATTTTTTTTAAATTTTAAACTTCAAATAATAATCAATAATTTAAATTTTAAATAATATATTTTTATAGAATTTATATATTCGGATTCGAATATTCATACAGCCAAAAAGAAATAATGAAGTCGTAAAGTATTAGAATTAAAAAAAGAAAATTGATTAAATTACTCATTACAAATAGTGGAAGGTTGCTAATGATGATATATTTTGGAGCATGCAGGGAAAGCACTAGCAGAAGGTGGGCAATGGTACTACTATAGCCGAAGGACACAGAATAGGATAACTGAAAATGGGTATTGGAAGGCAATAGGCATTGATGAACCTGTGGTTACAAACAGCAACAAGCGGGTTGGGATCAAGAAATATGAAGTTTTTTACGTAGGAGAAGCTCCAGGTGGAATTAAAACTAATTGGATAATGGAAGAGTATCGTCTATCATCTTCTGATTCTGCTTCCTCTAGTAGATCATCCAAACGAAGATCACATCCGAATATCGTACGTGATCTTTTTCTGAATGCCCGACTCCATTTCGAGTACTGGGTTTCTTTCAAATATACAAAATAAAATACATATATTTTCCATGAACTTCATGCATTGAATTTATGGGAAAATTTCTAATGAAATGAAATTCTTTTTGGTGTGTGATTAATTTGCAGGACCATAGTAAATGGGTTATTTGTAAAGTATACGAACGAAATTGCGAAGATGAGAATGATGGATCAACAGAATTATCATATTTGGACGAAGTTTTCTTATCAATAGATGATTTTGATGAAATAAGTTTGCCAAATTAGCTACAGCTAGAAACTTTCGAATTCAAGATGTAATATCATAGTAAAATCCTGTCCAAGTTGTAAGGCTTGTAACCCTTTTTATGCTGTTTTAATTATATGTTAGTCAGCTTTAACTCCTCTTAGATTGCATCCATGGAAAATACACATAATTTATATGTTTAATATAATAAAGGTAAATCCGCTTTGGTAATTAAATAATTAAAAACATGGAGAGACTGTCACGTGCAAATGTCAATGGTGTAAAACGTGAGGAAGAAAGTGGAGCCCGACAAGCACTGTAAAATATATGCTCCAGCATTCTTCTCCCTGTGCATCTCGTCAGAATATATCACAATTATTATATAAAATTATAAAAATTATAAATTAATTCGATAATATAACAATATAAATCAATTTTTATTAAATATTAAATATATATTAATTATTATTTATATATTAATAATTAAATATTAATTAATATAAAATTAATACATATTTAATATTTAATAAAAATTGATATATATCATTATATTATTAATAAATTTATAACTAACAAAATTCATGTAAGAATGTTGACTCTTCCAGCAGACTTTTCTTTTTGTTATTTCTTTAAAAAGATTTTAAAGGGAAGGTCGATGGAATTTGGAAGTTGTGTTTGGGCATGAGAAATCCAAGAGGAAGAAACAAAATGGTGAATGTTTAGTGTAAGAAGGTGGCCGCTTATAGAAGCATTGGGTCATGTGTGATGCAAGCATTCACGCACCCTCGTAGTGGCCACAAGAGCAATACTCAATTTTATTACAAAACCCTTTTTATTTTCTAGCATCCAAGTTCTTGCTTGCTTGCTTGCCATTTAAATCATTAGATTACAATCATGACGGAGAAAGGAGGAGGAGGAGGAATAGAGAAGTTTCACGTATTTATTTATTTATTAATTTCTAGTGTAATTGAGATTAAAGTATCTTATTATGAGACGAACATTCATTGTTGTTTTTGCTGACGTGTCATTCATGGGCTTTGTGGATTTTTGAATAAGCATTCAAAGCTATCATTTTAAAAAGAGAGTTGATCCTCTTAAATATTGAGGGTTTCACCTTTTGGTAAGAAGAAACCTCAACCCTTTTGCTTTATTCCTAATTTCCCATCTCACCCTTCAACTTGAGTGCTTTTCTTCCTCCAACATATGCTATTTACAGCAAGCTTCACGTTATTATTTATTTATGTTTCCAAAGGAACTGGTTTCAATTATTCAAAAGGGTAATTGATGTTAACATTTAATTTAAAAAATATTGGATTCTTATTTTTTTTTTTTAAATCTGAGATAATGGGTTTTAATAATTCATTATTATTTGATAATTTAGCAATTAATATTGAATATAACATGAGGAATAAAAAGGTTAAATAAAAAAAAATACAAAGCTGTGGGTTTGAATAATAAAACCAGATTGTCATGGGGAGTGCGTGTATATCTTGCGTTTCAAGCGGCCCCTGTCTAGAGCCGCTCACTGACTCATTCATTCCAGTTTGAAATTGGTCCCAGTAAAGGCAATTATTCAAACTTTTCCTAATTTTATTTTAATCAAATATTGATTAGTTTTAATTTTTTTGAGTAAAATTATTATTGATCATCGTTGATGGGAGGAGGTTTAGATTTTATTCAATTTAAATGAATGATAATTAATCGATCATAATTAATATCTACCAATTATTTATACGTTGATATAAAAAAAATATATTTAATATTTTATTTAGATATTTGTATATGTAAATATTTTATTCATATATTTATATGAAAAAATATATAAATATTTTACTTAGGTATATTATTTTAGTTTTTTTATATTAATTATAATTTCTCTTTTTTAATATATATATATATATATATATATATATATATATTATTTTATATTTTTAATGTTTATATATTTTCATTTTTTTCATATCTATTGTTTTATGTGAACATTAACAAATAATATATTTACTTATTTGAAAACAATGGTAATTAAATATTAGACATATCTAATACACTGATGAATATATATCTAATACACTGATGAATATATATATTTATGAGTTTAAAATAAAATATTAATAACTATATTTAAATAAATAAATTTGTTGATAGTTAAATAAAATTATTGATCATCATTGAATAATCGTCAAAATTCAATAATTATTAGTCAAATTTTGATAACCAATAATCTATAAATGCTATTAAATATCAATTACTGATAAAGTATACTATTTTATTTAAAGATATAAATATTTAAAATGAAAAATTATATAATATAAATTTTTTAAAATTAACATAATTTTAAATAAAGTTCTTTAAATGATCTTTTTTTTGTAAATCATCCTATATTATAAATTTTTTTTTACAAAAATAGTAATAATTTTGAAAATATTTATAAAAATAATTTTTTTCTTATAAGAATAGTAAATTTTATCTTTTAAATATTTTTACAATGTTAAATATACATTAAATTTATGTTAAATCTTTATATTCAATTCTTTTAAAACCTTAATTAACCCTAAAATTCATTATTTTTACACATATTTTCTAAAATCTACTACTTTTATTACTTCGTAAATGCATACCGTTTTTTAAAGTTTTCTTTTTAAAATAATTGTCAAAAAAAGTACAAATAGTTAAGTGCAAATAATTAATTGTCAGCATCAATTAATTTTAAAAATATTGATAATATTTAGTATAAATTAAAATTAAAATTAAAATTATTTATTTACATAATTATCCAACAACTTTTAAAAATATTACCAATTTATTTTAAAAATATTGATAAAGGCGAAAAGACATATCACTTTGACTCATTGTGAGTCATTAAAAATGTAATTATATTCATCATAGAGTATTAAGATTAAAAAGAAAATGAAAACTATAAAATTTATTTTAAACTAAAGCAAATAATTGAAATTTAACTTTAAATTATTATATAGTTATAGTATAACTAAAATTTAATTATTTATCTAAAATTAAATAATTAAAATTACAGATATTAAAATTATATTAATTCGATATAAAAAATTTTAGAAACATATTTTTTTTACTATTCTTTTTTTTTTTTTGATCTTGACTTTTCTGGAAGCCACCATCAAGCATGATCCTTGAAGGGTTTTCCTTTTTTCACCGTTGACGGTGTAAAATGGCCCACTCATTCATCTTGTGATTTTATGCATATGATATTAAATTTCTGAATTTTTAAATTTGATTCAATTTATACGTCTTACAATATCCTATTAAGTCAATAATTATATATTATTATAATAATTAATAGTTATTGAAATAGTAAATTATGATCATTAACATAATTTTTGAAAATAAAATTATAATTATCAAGCAATTATAGATAAAAAATGTTGAAGAAATGGTAGACAAATATAAGGAATAAAAATATGAATAATAAACATGAAATTAAAAACACATAAAGCAAGAATATAAATACCACTACTTTCAAATTATATATCAAATATTATTTTTTTAAGGTTAAATTTACGATCTATATATAATAAAAATATATTTATACCTTATACTTTATAAAAATAACGACAATTTTTATAGAATTATTTATTACAAAAGATTTAAGTTTTATGATGGTCTATGATAGATATAATTAAATACACAAAATAATCATCCATATATTATATTTTTTAATATATTATATAGATGATAAAAACCTAATTTAATGTATTATTAATATTAATAAAAAATATTTAAATTAATTTATTCTTTAATATATATATAAATTTTTATATATTAAAATATTTATGATTAGATATAAAATATTTTTATATATAATTAATTTATGGAGATATAAAATTTATGATTAGATACTAGACCAAAAAAATAAATGTTTAAACTTGTTTATTACATTTAGAAAATTAGACATCAAGAATTTAAATCTTAGAATATCGAAATTGAGATATATGATTTAATATTAAATGTGATTTTTGTCACATCCGTACACATAGGCCTCGTAGTATGGGTGTGTGCATGACAATAAGATTGAATGCATATGTGATATAGAAGGAAAAGATGTTAAGATGATAAATTTATACGATACATGTATTCATATTTAAATAGTGATACGAGATGTATTACTCGAGTAAAATAGAAAATAAAGTTGGTATTGATTTAATTAAGTGCATATCGTCATTTTGGATATTTAAAAAAAATGCATGGAAATAGTAAATACGA
>CANYBF010550993.1:0-10656 GCA_948192965.1 Dalechampia spathulata | reverse complement strand
ACATATGCGAATGAGCATGATCATATGCGAATGAAGCAAATAATAAGAAAAACATGCGTAAAGGGTTTAAAACATGGCATAGATGATTCGGCAAACAAAATAAATTAAATAGAACATATGCGATCGGGAAGACCATACGCGATCGCATATGATATTGAGATTATCATACGCGATCGCACATGATAATGCATGAAATACGAGGCGAAAGCAAAACATGAAAAAACATACAAAATCACACGCAAAGCATTAAAATGAATTAATTTTTCAGCAGTTTAAGCATGAATATGATGAAAAATATATAAAAAGAGCAATAAAAATGATGGATTAGTAACCTCTTGTAGATTCTCCTTAGCTCCAAGTAAGGGGAAAAGAAAAATCTAATTCCAAGCGTTAGGGATTGAAAACCACCTAATCTAAGTGATTTTGTGAATTGATTCTAACCCTAGTTGCTTAGATTAATCAATTTTAGGTTTAGAAGTGTTTAAACAAGTTTGTAGCTGTCAGAAACCCTAATCCCGCAGCTCCCCAAGTGCCAACCCCGTTAGAATGGAGTTCCTAAGCTTTTAAATTTGCTGCCCCGGAGACATACGCGATCGCGTATGTCAACATATGCTAAACCCTAAAACATACGCGATCGCGTATGTTCACATATGCGGTGTGTCACAAACATATGTGATCGCGTATGTTTGTACATATGCGGTGGGGCTAAAACATACGCAGCGCGTGTCGTCCTAAAATGGGCCAGAATTGGCCCATAACAGTCCGGAATGATCTGAATCAGTTTGGAATGGCCCAAGACCAACCTGAAATGGTCCAAAATCATCCCGAACTCGATCTGAGTCAAGCCGGTCCAAAATTAGGGTGCGACAGTGGTACAATTTATTTTATTTGGATTCATTTATACAACCTAATCTTAAGGAACTATCATTATTATTTAATTAATACTTTATGGCCATAAGGTCATTCATATGCGGGGACATTATTTACACCTAAATTATTTTTTCAGCTTGACCTATTATTATTATTATTATTATTATTATTATTATTATTATTATTATTATTACCACCTAATTAATTAGTATGATTAATTAAATTAGTTTAGTTAATTATTTTTTAAGTAAGAGTTGCAAAAGAAACTAAGTTTACATGTATAAATATTAGGAAAAGGGAGAGAAGAAGGACAATCAATAATCAAAAACACCAACCAAAAGTAGCAGTCAAAGAAGTGATTCTAACAATTTTATTTATGTAAAATCTTAGTTTTATTTTCATTTACTGTGTATATATAGTTATTGTTCTTTAATGTAGACAACTTCTTTTTATTCTTAAATCAATTTCAATCTAGGTTCTTGGTTACTTTTAACTTATTTTTATTTGTTTATCATTATCAAAGTCCAAACAAATTATCAAAAAGAGTTTGAAAATTTCAATCATTGATTATGAGTTAAGTGAAAATTTATTGATTTGAGGAAACAAAAAATCCTTTAACATGCTTAAAGTTAATTTTATAAAATTGTCACCAACAATTATAATGTAATTGTGAGTATTGATTTCTGCCGCCTCCCAGAGTGAGGCTTACGAGGCTTACGAACTGAGGATGCACTTGGAGCAAAAGCGCGGACTTCCCAAGGGGCTCCCTCAAGGAATGATACAGACTTAAAAGAGTTGCAAGGGAGTCACCACTGGATGGTTCCGGATTGGTTCAACCGACCCATAGCATGAGTGCTAGTTAAACCCTTCAGAGATGGGTTTAGGTGGTAAAGATCTATTCTATGAGTTTTTAAAGTCAATTTTACCATTATAGTCAGAGTTAATTATCCTAAGCAAGCAAGCGTATAAGTAAGCACATAGTGCGACATGCGATTTGGCATAGTATGGTTGCACGTAGAATGACATATAATGCTATATAGCATTTGGATGACATGACATATGCATAACATGTGAAATGATGACATAATAAAATGACATAACATATGCATGACATGACATAATAATAATAATATAGTAAAATGACATGGCATATGCATGACATGGCGTAGTGATGTATGTGTGAATTGGCATTCAGTATGACATGTAGCTTGGCATACGATATGGCATGTGACATGGCATTTGATGTGGCATGTGATGTGGCAATGGTATGTGATGTGGCATACGACATAGCATGTGACGTGGCATGATATATGACATGGCAAGTTAGCATGGTATATTGGCATATAACATATAGAATAACACGTATGGCGTTTGGTTCATATTGGCATATGAGATAATATATGTTATAGCATGGCATAGAAGTGTGTGATATGGCATGTGACATGATATGTGACATGATATGGCATGTATATTTTAGCAAATATAATAAACCATCCATGAAATAAAATTCTCGAAAGGCCGGTGAAAGAGATCAAAGAATTAGAGGATACATAGGAAAATTTCAAACTAAATTACACCAAATAAGGGATAATGATATCCTATTACATAAATTCTTCATGTATACAACATTTTAGGACGTTAAGTAACGTCCCCTCCTCCTTGATAAATTTTCCAGCTCGGGTAGCACGAGCCAAAAATGCACGAATGAAAAATGCAATATAAATAAATAAACTCATTAGTAGCAAATGAATTTAGGACTTATTTGACTAATTCTATGCCATATGAAAGTATGAATCAAGAGCTAAAGTCCAATTAATTATATGACAACAATCAAGCGAATTAACACGAGCTGGATTGTGAAAATTAAATAGATAAAAATAATTTTAGGTAAAATTATTTTCAATCGATCAGGGCATATCGAATGGGAATTGCTAACATCACACAAACAACAATTGGAGATAGCAACTCAACCAACTGAAGCCAATCTTATCAAAAATCATAATTATACGAGTTAAATAAGCATTTAATCGATAAAAATTAATTTTAAGGCCAAAATTAATTAAATGTAATTGATTTATGATAGATCCAATACATTTAAGTTACTGTCAAGCATCAAATGTTATTGGAATCATCAAATCGGGATTGAAATCAAGTGAAAAATGTGATTTTTCCAGAAAAATGCAGGGGATGTGCGCAGCATGTAGTGCTATGTGCGCATTATATAGGCTATGTGTTGTGTGCATAGCATGATGTGTGGCACACATAGGGAGTAATCTATAATAAAATCAAATTTATTAGCACAAACATGATCTACAGACAAATCCTAGCAACTTTAATGAAGATAGTACCTCATTTTAGGCACGAACGAGAGATCAAATCGCAAATCCATCAAGTAAATAAGCATTTAACTTGAACAATTAATTTTAAGGCTAAAATCAATTAGATCTAGATGATATATGATAGATCTAGAACACTAAAAGCATAGACAAGCCTCTAATGTTGCTAGAATCATCAGATCGGGTGAAGAAACGAGTGAAATGGGAGAAAATTAGCATTTTCTGGAAAGTCTGGGGCCTATATGCACCACACATAGGCTAAGTGTGGTGCACATAGGTGTATATGTGGTGCATATAGCCTGGAAAACAAAAGGAAAATCAAGGTTTTTGGCAAAAACATGATATTTGGGTCAGATCTAAGCAGATCTAAAGTAGAGAAGAGTATTTTTGACTACTAATAAGCATTAGCAACCAACAAATAAGCAAGATTGAGGCTAATCATCAAGCAAACAACCCAAAATTCATAGATTTAAGCAAAAACAAGAAGAAAATAGAGAGAAAATGGCTTTTCAACTCACCACAATAGGTTTTTCTTCAAGATCTTGCTTTCCAAACATGTTTAGGAGCCTAACTAATGTTAATTAGTCTCTAAATCCTAAACAAATTACTTAATTAAGTGTTTAATCAAGTGGAGTATGAATTTTGGCAGAGTTTGGCCATTTTTAAGCAATTTCTTAACCATTTTCCATGAATCCAAGGCTTATATTTATAGTGGGAGGTGCTAGGGTTCGGGTTTGGGAGGTGCTAGGGTTTATAGTGTTTAATCAATCTGCTATATTCTGACTAATTTTTTGGATTTTTTTAGATGTTACAGGTCGTGAAAATTAGGCTCGACAGAGCAAATGACCTCCAAAAATTTTGAAATTTTTGTGAGAGGCCTAATTCCATATTTGCATCTTAGTAGGACCTAGGCAGGTGTTAGAAAATCCTCACAAAGGCTGATGCATGTTAGCAAAATTTGCTACATGTGAAGAGCATCCTGCTACATGCTACTCACATCCTTTGAAAATTTTTAAATTCCAAGGCTTCCATATCACTTTGTTTTCTCCCTTCAAACCAATTTTCTCTTAATCCTTAAACCTCAAACTCAACATTTTTCTAAAAATAGCCAAAATTAGGATGCAATCAACTCCTCAAGGCCCAGAATCAATCCCGAGCTATGATTTAATTGAGCACATGACTCATGATGCTTACTTTAGGGCTCATTTTGGTGATGTGATTGCAGAAACCTTTGCCATAGACTCTCAGTGGTCCCAAGCTCCTCCCGAGAAGGTGAGTTATTTTTTGTATTTTGGCTCAGTTTTATGATTCTTTTCCATAGATTGAGTTTAGGCTCATTTTGTTATGTTTAGGCTAATATTGGACTTGAATTAGGTGCTAGGCTAGTACTAGGCTTAGGTTTATGCATGACTATCCAGACGTTTCGATAAAAAATTGAGATTTTTCAAACAGATCTCACTATGTGCGGTGCACATATCACTATGTGCACCACATATAGGTTATGTGTGGCATACATAAGGTTATGTACTATGCACATAGTCGTGGGAAATAGGCCAAATCAAGCATTTTTCAGCTATTTTTTAATGTATTTTACCTATTCATAAGCATGAATAAGTGGATTTTGGGTTTGAAAGAGGAACTCTGGACCTTTGAAACACTGTATGTATTCTATAATTTAGTCTGAAAGCTTACTTGAATTTTGTAATATGCAGAGTAGCGAACAGTCATCGGAACTGGCAGCATTCGAGGAATTTTTGAGTGGTATTCTCAATTACCTGAGAGATTCGTGTCAGAGTTTATCAGAGTTGCTTCAGCCCGTACATCTCTTACTTCATAGGAGTGGATAAGAGATGCAACAGATTCTTCATCACTACTATGATCGAGCTGTGGATGGATTCCACCCATACTTTCCACTTGCTAGTAGGTGAGATTGCTATCACTCCAAGGATTTTTACTGGTATCACCGGGTTGGAGTGTGCTGGATTACCTATCCAATTTGATGCCAAGCTGACATCACCATGTTGCTTGTATAGCACGATATTTAATTAATTAGGCATGTCGCCTAATGTGAGAGGAGGACACAACATATCTTATGACTATCTTTAGGAGGCAGTGCTAGCAGAGACATTCGGTAGGATGATCTTTATAGATTAGTATACTCGCAGCTTTCTACTATACATGCTGGGGTGTACTCTGTTCAATGACACTCAAAATAGTGTCCATATATCTGTACTATGGGCTCTCCGTGATCTAGATATCATCAAGAGATTAGACTGGGGTAGTGTCGGTCTAGCCCATTTGATACAAGGGTTAGATCTCTACAGTAGGCAATGTAGAGATCACTTCATCAGCTATTGGTAAGTCGTTGAGGTAAGGAGAATTTTGTTGATTCTGATATTGGTGCTTTATTGAGTCTTTTGTTGATTATGTGTGTTGATCTTGTAGATCATGGCGTATGAGTATGGGTTGTTGCCGGAGCCTGAGATCCTGCAAGGAGTGCCACTTGGCTTTCCACTTTTGCAGGTATGGAGTATACCGCATCAGAGGCCCAGATACATAATAGATGAATTGAGGCAGTATCTCAATGATCTGACTTGGGATCAGGTAAGCACAAAATAATTTAATTAGTATTAAATCAAATTAAACTAGTTTAAGAAATACCTGAATAGTTGTATATTTGTCTGTTGTTATCTGAATAGGTACGCCCCTACCCCTGAAGTAACATGTTTTCAACGCTGGAATAACTGACTAGATTGACACGTAAGGATGAGTGTCACATGTTATTGGAGAGTTTTGAAGGCAAACTCTTTTATTTGGGTGAACGCATCATTGATTGGCAACTAGGCCTAGAGGGCTGTATGGAGCATGTTGCACCACCTCGTGTGATGTTCTCGGTATCTTATACTGATACAGACCTAGAGGTGATTGCTGCGTTGATTGACATTCCTGAGCAAAAGCACCTATCTAAGTTACCAGTAAACTACCCCACTTTCATCCAGATGAGGTTACTGGGGTACATGGAGCTTTCCATATATAAAGGCCAACATGATAGAGTTAGTGGGTCTGGAGTCAGACTTGACATTCCCCAGAGCAGTGGTAAACATCATGGTTCATTAGCTATTGGTAGTTCCCAAGGTAGTAGTACCTTGAAGAGATCTTATGATGCTAGATCTGGTGTGATTCCTCTGAGATCAGTGGTTGGCACTCCAGAAGTGCCCCTTGGGTATGAGCGTCCCCTAGACTTCATTGAGGGTTAGCTAATGTGGCCGCAGAACCCACTGATCTACATTTATGACGAGATTGGTCACCCTTATAAGACTTATTTCCTGGTGCCGATAAGAGATAAGATTGAGTTTAATCCACTAAACACCACCCATATGAGTATATATGATATTGACACCTCTAAATTTTAGTGTCTTTACATGTGCTTGGCTTATGTAGGTACCCTGAGATATGATGGCAGATGCTACAAGGCTTCTGACGGGACTACGCTGCTATCATTGTTTTGAGATGTTGGGTGTCCAAGTAAGTACCTGTTATATTTATGAGTGTGATGGTAATGCATGGATGCATGACTTCTATGCCTATATACTTATGTCAACATATACAAGTAGGCACTTAGAGCATAAGGAGTGCATCATTATGCTTGGATGACTGAGTAGATGGGCAGAGAGATTATTTGGCTGACAGCGCGTTTGGAGCATTACAACATCGAGGTTCCAGATAGTCCTAGTTTGGATGAGGATCAATCAAGCGATGATGATGTTTAGAGGAAACATGATGTTTGATTCCCATGTGCATGGTGTCAAAACTCCATAGTTTTTGTATTAAAATAACAAGCTAGAATTGTATAATCTGGCACGTAGGCCTAATACACTCGAGTTACGGTGTACAAATTTTAAAAATAGTTGAATGCTTGAACTTTGTATCTTTTTAGATTTATTAGTGAAAACCCAAAACCGCTTGCTGTTATAAATATCTCATATTTTATACTTCCTTGTTGAAACATAACTTGCTCATTCTTCTATGCAGAAACTAGATAAACGATGACTTAGCAATCAATGTCCGCTTTTCGTGCCCTTTCTCGTCAATGGGGCAATAATGAATGGAATCGACTAGGCGAGATTGGACTCCAGTATTTGAAGACCTTTCAGCAAGTCATAATTAATAATGTTTTCTTGCACACTGCCATGCAGTTCTGGGATCCAGTGGCCCATGTCTTTTGGTTTGGACATGTAGAGCTGTGTCTAACGTATGAGGAGTTTGCTACTATCCTCGGAGTTACTTGCAACATATCGATAATGTTAGCAATACGTACACCAACCAAAGAGGTAGAATTATACATGATGAGGGCTTTTGATATTAGCTTAACCACCGCGAGGTCTCTCTTGACTACAGAAGGGTCTGTAGATATTATTGCTATTTTTCGGCTATGTAGCCAAAAACCTATGGATATTTCCTCATGGTTGATGGTAGCGAGATTTAGACTGTTGGCATAATTCCTGTTCGTTGATCCATCCGGCCATAGAGATTTGCTTATTGAGCCTGTGATAGACCAGATAGTGTAAGGTTAGACTTCTTTTCCCATGATCATAGTAGAAACAATTCTTGGACTGGACAGAGTGAGGAGAGGATAGTTTGGACACTTTAATGTAGTCTGCTTCTACTGTAGGTAAGTATTATAAGCTGCCTTTGCATGTTTTCAACTTAGAACCATTTGTGTTATTGCCCTAATTTTTATATGAGTTACCTTATGTAAGGTTTTTGGCTCATCGGGCTGTTGATTTTAGACCCTAACTTTTGCCTAAACTGCCCCCTTGGGTTTTCAGCTCAATAGGTCAATCTAATTTTTGTCTGATCAACCTTTTGTAAGGTTTTATACTCAATAAGCTTTTGCTTTTATTTTTATTTTTTAGGTTTGGCTTCAAGAGAAGCTAAGAGTCTTGGCACCACCAACAGGTAATTTACAAAGATACATACCTCATAACTATATGCAGAGAGGCTATACCTTCAATGAGATAAAAATGTTGATATTTAAGGGGATGAGGGCCATCTTTGAGAGTAAGATCCGATAGACTTGCCCATGGTGGCACATACAGTATGTGACAGTGATGACTTACACAGATTACATTCCATTACTGGGGTTTAGGCATTGCACACATTTCAGTCCTGTTAGAATCTATAGTTAATATATCTATAGCCAGACTATCCTTCAATTGATAAATTTTGAGGGAGGATGGTTGGTGCCCTGCTTCTTGGAGCATGTGGAGAGGACCTGGTCTCGCCGTAGGATTGTGCTGGTAGGATTTTGCTCTTTCTTTTTGCCTTTTGCTCTAGATAAAATATTTATTTAGCCAATCAAGGTTGACGGGCTCTGAGAATTCATTACCTTCTAAGTCTGAAATGTAGACAACGCTTTTAGATAGGATCTTTTTGATCAAGAATAGACCTTCCAATTTGGTTTGAACTTTCCATGAGGGTCACGAATAGCTAGTCTGACTTACTTCAGAACCAGATCACCTTCTTGTATAGCAATAGGCCTAACCTTTCTATTGAAAGCATGTGCCATGCGCTTCTTGTAGAGTTGTAAATGATAGAGAGCATTCAGCCGCTTCTCATCAATAGTAACCAGCTGTTCGTACTTGACCCTTTTCCACTCAGCTTCTAGCAATTGAGATTCTAAAACAACATGAAGTGACTTCAGCTCTACTTCAATTTGTAATATGGCTTTTGTTCCATAAACCAAAGAGTAAGAGGTAGCATTTGTAAGACTCCTTACAGTGGTTCTGTAACCCCATAAAGCAAATGGCAACTACTCATGTCAATCTTTATAAGTTTGTATGATCTTGGCTAAGATCCGCTTGATTGTCTTATAAGCAAATGGCAACTGCTCGATCCCATATCTTTCTAGCAAGTCAACCATTCGGCCTTAGAACTGCACTTCATTATCAAACACCAAGTGATATGGTACCCTATATCGGTATATGAGATTTCTCTCTATGAACTTGGCAACCTGCTTTACCCCCAGTTTACTGTAAGAGTCTGCCTTCACACACTTTGAGAAATAATCAATAGCCACCAATATATATCGATGCCTATTGGATATGTTAAGATGAATCTCACCCATGATGTCAATTCCTCAAGCTGAGAATGACCAAGGCATTGTCAAATTCTACAATTCGACTGGCGGTACGTGACTCAGATCATTGTGAATCTAACACTCATGACACCTTTGTACAAATTGTATGCAGTCTGTCTCCATAGTGAGCCAGAAATACCCTTGCCGTATGATCTTCCTGTAAAGAGTGAATCCATTCATATGGGACCCATATACACCAGTATGTACTATTTGCATAACTGATTTGATCTCCTTCCCCGATATGCATTGAAGTTGTAGACTATCAGTTGTTCTTCTGTAGAGAACACCTTGATGCCAGGTAAAGTTATCTACTAATCTGTACAAATTTAGTTTATCAGTCTTGTTGGCTTCTTCTGGATAAGCACTGATCTTCAAAAAATTCATGATATCTGCATACCATGGGATCTCATCTTGTTGGTCTAATGCCATAACTCATTCCCCTTCATAGCAAGGAATCCTTGACTGTTTGATGAATACAGGTTAAACTTGACTCTGTGGTTGTTCACAAACTGATGCTAGTATGGCCAATGCATCGGCCATTTGATTCTCATCACATGGCATGTGAATAAATTTACATGAGCTAAAAATCATAAATCAAAGTTTCATGTATTTAGCATAAGGCTTGAGCCTTTCTTTTTTGATGTCCCACTCGGTTGTGGATTGGTGAATGACAAGCATCAAATCGTTAAATATCTCTACATCTTGGGTGCCGATCATTAGTAATAATTCAAGCCCAAATAGACATGCTTCATACTTAACCATGTTGTTGTTGACTGGAAAGTTCAACCACTTTAAAAGTATAATCAGTTCGCCTTCAAGAGTGATTAACATAATTGCTATGCCTGCACCTCTTCTATTGACTGCACCATCAAAGTGTAACTGTCATTTTTGGATGTCAACTGCCCCTAAGTGCTCATCTGGGAAGTCTAGCTCAAAGGTCTCAGAGTCATCCATTGGCCTGGATGCTAAGAATTTGGTAATTGCCCTGCCTTTGATCACCTTGATAGTGATGTATTGTCACGTCCGCACACACATAGCGTAGGTGTTTCATAATTGCATCGCATGATCTATGAATTATTGATTGAATGAGATAGTTATTATGGTATCGTTATATGCTTGACTATTTTAATGGTTGAATTGATATGTTAAGTGTAGTGATTAGAAGATTTTGTTATATTAGTGATGAAGTGTTATTATTTAATTAAGATTTGATTTACTTATTTATTTAGTATGTATTTATTATAATTATTTTATTTATCTACTAGTATTAATTAATTAAGTATTTACTTAATTAATAGAGTTGTATATAAA
>CANYBF010550572.1:0-14181 GCA_948192965.1 Dalechampia spathulata | reverse complement strand
ATTTCACTTCCATTCTTTCATATTTCTTATTATAATCATTCATTTTAACAAATTTCCTTTCTTTATCCATCATTTAATCAAACTAAATTACATTTCTATAAAAACCCATGCTTGACCACATTCTTTCTTCTTTATACTATGAGTTATACATCATTTTAATTCAAAATAAGGCTTAAATCATAACAAATATATGTTATTCTACCTTATTCTACCTTAAAATCAACTTAATTCCACCTTAACTCAAAAATTCCCAAAAATCCCTAATTCATCTTTTACTTCCTCCAACTTAATCCTACACTTTCTCAAAAAAAACTTATATCAAATGATAAAGAATCAAAAACTACAATTTTTTCTATCCATTTCTTTAAAAAAAATCATGAAAAATGGTTAAGAAATTACCTGGAAATTGATTTTCTTCTTCCTTTCTCCTTCCCCCCTTATATTTCAACTTTCTCTCCTTATTTTCTTGTTTTTCTATTTAATTTTATCAATATAAGTCTTTTAATAAGATAAGTCATAACTTAAATTGGTAAAAATACCACTTTAGTCCTTAAATTTTTAAGGACTTATGATTTAACCCTTAAACTTTCAAATTTATTAAATAAATCCTTCCATAACCTTTAAATATTTTAATTAAGTCCCTTAACTTTAATTATTAACAATTTAATCCCTAAAATTGGAATTTCCAAGATTGTCCTTACTAATTTTCCAAAATTTCAACTTTACCCTTAAACAATCCCAATAATACCAAATGTGTCATATTCAATATTCTTAGCTATATTTCAATCTCGAACACCTTTAAATAGCTAAATAAAATCTTTGATTTACTTTGAATGAGATTCTATAGATTAATTCGTCTAAAATAGCTTACGTGATTGAAAATCGCGCATTTCGCAAGGGGTCACCCATCCTGCCCACTTGACCACATTTAACTTTAATACTTCTCATTTGTATATTAAACTTAGTTTTTATCCCGAATGTAATGCTATTCCACTATATTCCTTATCTTGAATACGAAATATTTAGTCTCTACGATTGACCTGATTATGTTTATGTAACTTAAAATAAGCTTAAATCCAAAGTTCTTAAAATTTACATTTTTTCCATTAGTTCATTTTCTTAAGAATTCACATACACATTCTTCTAGCCCCTATTTTTGGGTGTAACATTAAAGGGCAAGAAGATTGCTTAAAAATTCAATTAGTCTAAGTACGTGCAAAAATGGTATTTGCATTTTTTTAGTTTTAGTAAGTTTGAATTGCATGCCATAAATGTGTAAGTTTTGGTACTTTGTTTGCATAGTTTAATACATTAAGATGTGCATGAGATAATGGACCAAAAGTATGTGTCATTCATGATTCATAAGATGGTCATTAAGGGTACATAATGGCCTATGCATACTAAGTGAAAAGAGAAAGGAAACATGCAATAAAAATGACCAAATGAATAGTATATATGACTTGTATGTTTCAGCACCTTAATGAATGGACATTCTAGGCTCCTAACCTCAATGCTATAGACACCTAGGCCTTATAATTTTCATAACACATAAGAATATGCACTTAAAGGCATGAGGTAAAGTTAATGCTAGATGTTCACACATGATCATGTTAAGTCTTATGTATGCTTACATATTCTACATACTTGATTTACATACCAATGTGCATATGTATGAATTATGCATGCATTTTTACTTGAATGCAAAGGTGTGTAATGGTGTGTATGGATAGCTAACCATATATACAAATGGAAGTCAATGATGTATAAACACACTTAATGCATGGTATTATGGTTCAAAGGCTAAAGTTTACCGAAAGGCATGCATAACCCCTAAATGCAAAGCATGAAATGTTATGAGATGATATAATGCTTATATGCTGATTATGAACTAAAGTTGAATGATGATTACATATCATGAATAATTATGGATACTTAAAGATGATAAGTCAAGTACAATATATGAATGACTTTACCAAGTGAATGTAAATTGGAAATGTTATAGGTTTAATAGACGAGACTCATACTTCTCCATGAGCTATTGATAAGGGCAAAGCTATAGCAAGTTTATGCTAGTATTCCATGACCAGTAATTATCTTTTAAAGGAACTTTTCATAAAATTATGATGGTGTGTGACTTATTAAATGTTCATATCATAACATAATGCATACATATGCATCATGTCATGTACATTCATGGATTTCTATATAAGGATGCCATGACATGATAATGAGGAGGCATAAGGAAAAGATGGTTACAGAGCTTGAACATAGTTTGTTATTGGGTCACATAAATGGATTCCTATATGGAATGATAGAGTTATATGTATATATATATATGATACATTCCTATAGAGACCAGAGGTACCAATACATTAGACCTAGTATGGGATTATACACAGTCATAGAGGGAAAGGAATTAATACAGAAAAAATCGAGGGAGAGTACAATTCATCATTGCATTCTCAACAGCATATTCCATCACATGTCATATGTTTTATAGATGGAATCAAAGTGTGAAATATTACAACTGGATGTTTCAAAGTCATGTTATACTTAATTATCAATGTATGATGTTTATATGATAAAGTTCACAAGTAAAGTGCGATATTGGATACGGGTGACAATGGTTGCTTAATTGTTTAGTTATGTTTATACAGGGTATGATAAATACTTAAATGATTTATTTTATGCTGAAATGATTATTTCTATGATATTATTGGCTTATTATATAGCTTGTAACCATTTTTACTATCACCATTGATGTCACGCCTTTCTGCTATGTGACATGCTCCCTTAGCATGGTTGCCAATTCTCTATTCTAGAAAAATGATAACCATCCTATAAGGGATTACATTACTTAACTTGTTAAAATGTAGTAATAAATTTTTTTAATATATAGTTAAAATGTGCATAATGATCCACCATCTGTAATCGTATCATTATTCTATTATTGTAATGTAGCATTAATTATATCATTACATTATTAACATCATTAACATACACATACTATTTTTCTTATTTATGGATCATCATATATTATTACTGCTATTACTATTATTGTCAATATTATTTTATTACTGTCAACGTACCAAACACGTATGTAGCATGAATATTATGAAATAAAGATCTGCATTGAAATCCAAGCCTTTTACCAAAAACTCTATTTGAATGACTTACTGCTAACTCCACTAATTCCCTTGATCCCTGATCTCACTAGTACTTGTGTTCATCAATTCACAAATGCTGAGTATAAAACTCAATGGTGCTAGTATAACATATAACATAACAACATGATGTCACAGGTCATCATAAACTAATTTAATTATCATGTTAATGATATTAATAATAGCAAGAAATTATCATTTCAATTAATCAATATGCATCAGTGTATAACATTAATTGCATGCCATTATCATTATTTAACATCTTTGTTATTACATGTGATTATCATTTCAGTATCATCATTTATTTACCATCATACTCAGTGTCATCATCATCACAGTAATTTATTTCATCATAATATTTCATCAATAGATGTTAATGTCATGCTATATATTCTTACTATGTATGATACTGTAATCATCATTATATATGCACATGTAGTGCGTTCATCATTCCATTCACTGTATTTCCATTACGTATAAATGATAATGTTTATCTTGGAGAATGCATTCATGTTATGCATTCTCCCTCTTGTTTTCCTATAACATTTCATTTCATTTGCCTTTTTTCATTCAGGGCCATTTCATATATGCGCATTATATTGAGTCTTTCATTTCATATCATATCTATGGTTCAACAAACTGGAACCCATTTCACATTCATTTCTTTTCTATTTAATTCCTATAAGAATTCATTTCATAGCCCAATACTTTTTTATTTAACATTTCCTTATATTCGCTCATTTTCCTCCTTCATTATTTCTCCATGTCATGTTATGCCATGTTTCATATAATAATGCAATGATGCTTATAACATGATCAATGAATGTAACATCATATCATAATTAATTAATTTATGCCATTGCATTATACCATACCATCGTCTTTTTTTATCATTTAATGATCGAGGAACATTTCACATAAACTAGCATAAACCTACAATTTCCTTATAGTGTGCAATGATTTTCCTCTGAACCACCTAATTCATAAATCAATATGCATCTTTAATCAACAATTTAAATTCAATTATTAATCATCCATAGTTCACACTTATAATTATATATTAATGTACAACAATTAATCATTTATCAATTCAATTCACTTATTGTATCATAGTATTACTTAAGAAATTACATTAGCATTTACTATTGTGATTCATACATATAAGCTATCAACGTAATATAATCTTTATACTATTGAAAACTATACTTATTAAACTTTCCATCATTATATTATAAGACTCCTTCATTAACATCACATTATTCAATCCATGTCCTATATAAGCAATGTTCTTATTTATCCCTTATTAAAAACATTGTATTCTTTAAATAAATAGTTGATGTGATAAAATCAAATACCAGACATTTAGTATCATAATACTAATCATTTATTAATATCTAGAATAACTCATACATTTATTGATACTGTTCAATATTATATCTCATTTGAAAGTCATTTAAATATCATTATATAACTTCTTATACATACCCCTTTAATGCCACTGTTATTTAACCATTTGAATAACCAAATTCAATATACTTATTATAATGTACACATGACTTATACTTATTCAATCACATAACCAATTCATTCATAATTTGAACACTTATAAGACTTCATCTCATTATACCATATACTTTGCTTTAAAAACTTCATTTTTGTCAACAGATTTGGATCTTAATTAAAACCATTTCATACCATTAATTAATTACTTCATTAAATTCAAAAAGACACTTAACATACTTAATCAATTAGTCATTGTAGTCATTAATAATAACATGGCCATATGCTTTAATTACAGTCCACTTAACACTTGAAAAATGCATCTTAAGTCCAATTCCATTAATCATGATGAAAACTTATCTTTATAACATTAAGAGACTTCCATTTTTACTTCAATTCTTAAGTTACATAATTAAATCATACTTAAATAGAAATCATTTTTCCATAACTTTTAATCATATAGGCTTAATGTGAAGATTTAACAATATATCATCAATTTAATTATCTTGTAACTTAAGATCTATGATTTGCTTAAGAGACTATCTTCGGATTTTAACAAATTTCCTTTAAACATACTTAGATCTTACTATCCTTTATCATTTTCTTTCAATTCAATTCAACCATGAATTAAAATCCACCAAATACACACACAGAGAACACACAATCACTTTATTTCATCACTTTAACATCACCAACCATCAAAAACTTCAAATCAAGACTCAAATCTACTAGATCTATCAAAACCCATTCAGCCACTTTAAGATCTACACTTAAAATTCATAGATATACTAGATCTAACACTAACCATACCCACCTTTAAGCTAAATAACAAAAATGAACTCAAAACTTGACTTGCACTTGATCTAGTACCTGATCTACCAAGTTCTATTCATCTTGGCTCCTTTTCAACTTGTCAAGTTTGATATCCACCTTAACACACATGCATGCACCTTTAAATGTTGGATCAGACAAAGAAAACAGAGTTAGGCATCAAATAGGTTACGGTTTACTTAAGAAAAGTATATATCTAATGATTTTGATCACTTAACTTGAAGATGGTGAAATAAGTGTTTCGGTCAACACTTTAAAAGAAGAAGAAGAACAAGATGATTTTGGCCAAACCTTGAACAATACACATAGTTCTAGCTTTGTACTTGAAGATTAAAGTGAAAAGAAGTAGGAAATGGTGTAGGTTTTGGCTTCTATGAAGAAAATGCTTTGTCCTCCTTCAAAACCAAAGGAAGATGAAGAACATGAAGAAAGTAAGAAGAAAATGTAACAAGAAGGAGGTGAAGTTGAGAGCATTCGATCAAGGGAGGAAAATGTGTATTATGAGAAATGAATGAGGATAAAACTATATTGAATGAGTGGTATAGCATAAGGTGGTTGCATATTAGCTTCCATGCACTCACACACACCTAATTATAGCCCTTAAGCCATACTAAAATGTATAATTATACGTATTTAACCAAATTCCTCTAATCAATCCCTTTTTATATATATTTAATACCATCTTTTATACTCTAATACTCATTTATTCATATAATAATATACTCCACTAACTTGTTTATTCATTTAATAATACACTCCATCTTTTTCCACTAACTCAAATCCTAATATAATATTTCCTCTTTCCTTCCACTATCACATATTCCTATTCCATTATCACATATATCTATATAATATTTTCTCTTTCCTTCCATTATCATATATTCTTATTCCACTAATATATATATCTATCCCACTATCACATTTACCCATGTATCTAATATTTTATATCCTTCACTAACATATTTATCTAATATTTTACATCCTCCACCAACACATTTATCCATATCAATAAAATATAATATCTTAATATCCCACTCATATTATATATCTATATATATATACATATTTACATACTCATTATTTAATTCATTATCTTATTTACATATTCCTCTTTATATCATACATTATATTAAAACATTTTTACACATACCAATACATTAATTAAATACCATTACCACATACTTATACTAATACATTACTTATACTTTATTTATACATTCCATTAAACAATAAACCATATATGTACATTCAATTATGTATAAACCTTCATAATTCCATACTTATTCATTCTTATACACCTAAATACAATATATACTTACACTTGCATACATACATATATTTTTATAAATGAATATATGTATGTTCAATCAATTTCTTAATCAAACACACTTAATTATTTTAAATGTTTTCAACATTGCATCAATCAAATTATCATCATTCAGTGAATCCGTATTCAATGATTTCATTCATTATTCTCATATCAACATCATGGCATTTATCAATTATCATATCATATATTTTCCAAATTATTCACATATCACATAAATTCATGCCATCATCTCAATTATAATCATATAAAAAATAAAGCACATCAATCGTATCATCAATATAGTATGTGCTAAAATGAGGACATGATAATTAGGATTTTCTTAGCCTTTGTCATTTGATGAACGTAGGTACTAGTGCCATAGGAGAGCATAGAGGTTAATGGTGTCAACAGCAAGTCAAAAGGATTAACTGGTCACTGTGGTTGAGAACCTAGACTTTCATGACAGACTCCTATGCCTTAAGATTTATGTAACATTCTCTCATGTTTATTTTAGCAGTAAAACAATTGTATTATATGACATATGTACTTATCACGATATCATTGAAGGCTTTTAAGATTGAACGATATAACTTTGTATGGTTTTACTATATGGTTTTTATATATAGCACGTTTCACCTATGACACGAGTTAAATGATTATGATATGTTGTGACTTATGTATATAGAATTATTAATGCTTACAACTGGTGCACCTAAGCATGTTTAACACTATCATAGCTCAAGAGATAAAGATAAGTTTTTCAAAAAATTAAGCATCCCTTGTAGAGTAATTATTAATTTCCTAACTTAGGAGATATGTAATTACATTTTGGGAGCATGTCTCATCTCTTAGGGTATGACAATTTAGGTGAGAAAAAAAGTCAATTTACATAATTATCATGCATCCATAGGGGAAATGTATGGACATATGAGTATGTTATATGTATAACAACTTCTTTGCTAAGAGTTTAAAATGAGATACCTATATGAATTTATGCTATGGTAATGATAAAAACTTTAGGAGTAGCAATTAACCAAATAAAATTAGTGAGTGGCTTAGAAATTGAGAATGGTTATATGTTGCAAATAATTTGAAAATTTATAACATTTATAGCTTACTATTAATATGTATAGTAACTTGATTGAAGAACCATAACAAGGAGTTTAAAAAGGTACTATTTTATTCTATTGAAAGCTAGTGGATGCCTTTCTTGCAATTGAAACTCTTACGTTTCTTTTCATTTTAATAAATATGAGAACTCCTTAGCCTTCCCTGTCAAGTTAGATATGAATCTCCTCATTAAATAACCTATCTTAAAAATCGCTGAAGCTCTTTCTGATTTCTAGGGGCTTGAGCCTCTTTAATCACTTTTACTTTATTCTTATCACCTTACACACCCTTGCTATAAACTAAAAGCCAAGGAAAATTACCTGTGTGTACTCTAAAAGAACATTTAAAAAAGATTAAGTTTCAAGTTATACATCCTCATTCTCTAAAACCCATTTCTTAAATATTCCACATGTTCAGTTGCTTTCTTTGACTTAATCATGATATCATCAATGTAAACCTCCAACAACTTTCCAATCATGTCATGAAAATTGACATTCATAGCCTATTGATATGTAGCTCCTGTATTTTTAAGAACAAAGGGCATAACAAGCCATTCAAAGGTTCCTATAGAAATAAGACATCTAAATGTCATTTTATGAGTGTCCTCCTCTACAATCATAATCTAGTTATATCTAGAAAAACCATCTAGAAAAGATAGTAAATCATTCTTAAAAGTAGCATCCACTAGCATATTCATAATAAGCATGACATACATATGCTTTGGGTAGTTGTATTCAAGTCTCTAAAATCAATGCAAACAAGTAACTTTTCATTCTTCTTCATAACAAAAATAGAGCTATCTTATGTACCTAGTGAGCCATATAAACTTTACTTTAACCAACTTCTCAATCTCCTCTTTTTCTTTGAGTTCCACTTCTTTTGATATCCTCATGGTAGGTTATTGATATGGCCTTATTTTAGGCTTAATAGGCAATCTATGCTCTACCACCTCCCTACTTAAGTCTACCATCTCATCACAATCCCATGCAAAATAATCTTTAAATTGGCTTAGTAAGAACATAATTTTCAACTTTAAATCCTCTCTAACAGTTAAGTTAATGTATGTAATCCTTAAGGTTATCAAAGTCTTCTTTAAAACTCACTTCTGCACTATTGACCCCTTCACTATCTTTCTTTTCTAATTGATCCAAAAATTGCTACACTCTTAACTTCCATAAGGTTGTTATAGTTATAGCCAGTTCTTATGGAGAATGCTTAATCATTGACTTCTTTAATAGTTATCATCTGACTCATTAACCGGTAAGGCATGATGTCCATGGGTTTCAACTCTCCCTTTGATTATCTTTGAAGTGTTTGTATATCCTCTTCCAACACGTAGAGAAACTTCAACCCATCATTCTTTTTCCTCCCATAAAACTTAATTGGGTCATAATTAGAGTTATGAAACTAAGCAGTTATAGCATCTGAATTCAATTCAAGTGGTTGATCATTGGCCCAAGCCACTTTCATATGATTCCCTTTCCATAATAATGAAACATGGTATAGGGATGAGGGGACACACTAATTAGTATGAATCCAATCTCTCCTTAAAAATGCATGATAGTTAGTACTTGAGTTGATGACAATGAAAGCTAATAAAGAGGTACTAGACTTAATTGTCAACTCCATCAGTAGAATACATAATGTCTTTGATACTTCTCCATTAAAGGTTGATACCTTCTATCATATTTACACACACAACATCCCAATTTTTATGCATTTTATGCATATGTTACAATGAATGATAGTTTAGTACATGAAATGCATGAATGAAATATGATGCATGAATGCTTTGACATGATGAATATGAAATGAAACATCTTCTAGATCAAGAAAATTCCATATGATATGGAATTTATAGATAAAGAAATGAAAATAATGTGAAAAGATAATTAAAGTATCAAATATGCACTAAAAATGCAAATTAGGTATGCCTTTGTTGAATGCCTTGGATGAAGCTCTATAATGGAATTTATGTATGTAAAGTGATGACTTGGCATGTTTAACATGTTATTGTGTGATATAGTCTAGTTTAAATTGGGTAAATACAAGCTAAAGTAAAGTTAGAAGCAATGGTATGTAAAATTTGTAAGCCAGGATACAAATGGCATTTCATGAAAAGTCTAGGATAATATTAGAAACTATATTTTATGTGGTTTATGTCTATAATATTACAATAGAATGGTGATTTAATGTCCATTGGGTATGCATATTATGTGTAAGTATGTGCATAAATGAGATGAATTATTAAGGCCAGGGGTAGCTTATGATTGGTAGGTAGAGAAAAGTCAATGTTGGAGGCTATACACATTTTTCTTCCTTCCCTTATCTTCTTCTTATACATATATAACGAGATTTTCTTCTTATTACCATCATAAATTTTCTTCTTCTCCTTCCTTTATTCTTACAAAATCCAAAATCTTCAAGAGTTTGAAATCAAGGTAAGAGGAAGCATGAATCTAAGATGGTTGATGCCCCCTTTTTTTTTTATCTTATGCATACTTCTTCTTTTGAGTTATTTTTTATGGTTATTTTATGGATAATCATGATTGTTTGTGAGAAGATATGGATTCTTGATTTTTATGAAGTTGAATTTTAATTTAATAATGAATGATTATCATATTCACTCTTAACACTTAGAATATACTTATATATATAGGATCCTTATAGGTGTGATTGGATAACTAAATATCATCAAAGGTACTAGCATATGAAAAAATATACTTGATGTAAATGATATGTATGAAAGCTTGATCACCTTATGATGATACTTGTAAGCGTATGGAGTTGATAAGAATGAGATCATGTATATCCATGAATATTAGAATCACTTTTAACCTTATTCATGCTTGGATGGAGTTAAATGAAGTAAAACTTATGTTTAATTGTCTTGATACATGATTGGAATTTAAATTATGTTAAATTAATGTTTTTGGTAAGTTTTGGAAGTGATTTTAAGGTGTTTTGGTCATGGTATTGAGTGAGGAAGTATAGGGAACCACTTGGAGGTGTTTTGGGTATTGAAAAATGGGTGTTTTAAAGGAGGACAAGTCTTACATGACTTGTGTAAGCCTTTACATGACTCATGTAGCTTTATGATGACTTAGACAAGTTTATTTAGTAAGGATTGAGTTCTGCACGACTTGTATGGACTCTTAAGGCTTATTTTGAGTGGATTTTGATGGGGAAACTTGGGGCATGACTTATGAAACTTATACATTTCTTTAGGGAGCTTAAAAATGAATTAAATATGTTATTAAGTGTAGTTTTACATGTTAAACACTTGAATAAGTATGTATATGAGTTATAATGATGAATTATGTGGTAGAATGATTAAGATAAACAGTGTAAATGCTTGAATAATGTACTTTATCAAATGAAGAATAAGTTAACTTGTATATTGTAGCACCTAAATGAATAGACATTCTAGGCTCTTAAAACCATATATGTGTGATCACCAATTTCTGCTGGGGCCTAGAGCAAGGCTTGTGAAAGTCATAGACCAGGGACCGCACTTGGAGTGAAAGCGCAGTCTTCCTAAGGGGTTCCCTTAGGGAATAATACGGACTCGAAAGAGTCGCAAGGGAGTCACCACCAGATGGTTCCGGATTAGTCCAACTGACCCATAACATGAGTGCTAGTTAAACCCTTCAGAGATTGGTTTCGGGTGGTGGAGATCTATTCTATGAGTTTCCAAAATCGATTTTACAATTATAGTTAGGATTAATTGTCCTAAGCAGGCAAGCATATGAGTGTAAATGTAAGCACACATCGCGTCTGTGAATTGGCTTTGCAATGTTGTACGTAAAATGACATATAAAGCTATATGACTTTTAAATGGTATGGCATATGCATGTCATGTGATATAGCGATAAAAGTAACATGGCATATGCATGTTATGTGAGTGTGAATGACATATCATATGCATAATATGGCAACCTAATATGTGAGCACATATTATGGCAAATAGTGTATGGTGTTATGTGTTTAACATTTTTGATTTATTTTAGCATTTGGACATAGAGCGTATGCAATGCGTATGTATAGTATGTGGGATGAATGACATATTATATGCATGATATGTGAAGTGATGCATGACATGGCATATGTTATGACATGGCTTAATAAATGGCATACCGTATGCATGGCATGTGAATGATGTATGGCATATCATATGCATGATATGTGTGATGGTTTAATACATGGCATATGCATGACATGTTATATGTATGACATACCAAATGCGTGGCATGTGAGATGATGTGTGACATGGCATATGCATGGCATGTATAGTAGAATGTGCTTGTGTCATGTGTTATGGCATGTGAAGTGATGTATCATAACATGGCATTTTTGTATGACATACCATATGTATAGCATGTGAAGTTTATGGCATATCATATGTATGACATGTGGAATACGTATGGCATGGCATATGCATGTCATGGAATAATGAATGGCATACCATACGGATGGCATGTGAAGGATGTATGGCATGACATATGCATTTCATGGCATAGTGATGCGTATGTGAATGTGTATTCAGCATAGTATATATGATGGCATACTGTATGACATACGTTATGGCATATGATGTGGCATGGTATATGACATGGCATGGCATATATGTATGCATGATAAGGCGTATCGATTGATTGAGCGTATTAGATTGCGTATTGGCGTATTTGGCATATTGGCATATTGGCGTACTTATATGTATGTACATACAAAATACATTATGTTGTGGCATACAGTATATGCATGTCATGCATAGTAGTGTGTGATTATGTCATGTGACATGGCATGTGACATGATGACATGGTATATTTGAGCAAATATAAACCACGAATAAAAATAATAAAAGGCCGTAAAAGGGATCGAGGAAATTAGGGGATACACACGAGATAGGGGGAATTATTACAGACCGAATTAAATAATTCTACCCTATTACAAAATATCCTCGTGTACATAATTTTCTGGAGTATTAAGTAATACCCCATTCCTCCTTGGTTTTGCACGATCTAAAATGCACGATGGATTAATATGCAAAATAAACAAATAAATTCATTAGTAGCAAATGAATTTTGGATTTATTTGACTAGTCCAATACCATTTAAAAGTACAAACCAAGAGTCAAAATCCAGCAATTATTAGGCAATAATTGTAAGAATAAACACGAGCCGGATGTGCGCCGTTTATTTTGGAGATAGCCCTTCAACCAATTAAAATCCAATCCTTTCAAAAATCACATTTATACAATTAAAAATTGCATTTTATCGTAAAAATTAATTTGAGGCCAAAATTAATTAAATGTAATTATTTTATGACTTTTCCAGAATACTTGAGCCACTGTAAAGCATCAAATACCACTAGATATGTAAAAAATACAGTGAAATACGGTCCAAAATATGGTTTTTCTTGAAAAATGCAAACTATGTGCACTGCGCATCAGGCTATGTGTGCAATACATAGGCTAAGTGTGGCACACATAGCATGACATGTGGTGCACATAACCACTAGATCTGCAAGAAAATTCAATCTTTTCAGTACAGAAATGATCTACAGACAAAAATATGCAAGTTTAATAAAGATAGTACCTCATTTTGACCTCGTTTTGGCCTCTGGTTTGATGAACCAAATAATTAATTAAGCAATTAATTGAAATAATTAATTTTAAGGCTAAAATTAAGTAGATCTAGACAATTTCTGATAGATCCAGAACCCCAAGTGCATGGAAAAGCTACTGGAGTCACTGAAAAATTCAAAACTGAAGTGGTTCAGGTTTAAATCAGGTTTTTCTGTGAAATATCTATGTGTGCTACACATAGATCTTGTTAGTGTATGCTCTAGAGCATCATGTGTATTTGTACTATACGTTTTATTAATAAAGACATTATTCATTATATAGTACAATTTTTGAATGAACTTGTTTTACTTGGAGTATTAAACTATATATTGAAGTCCATGATATTGGAACAGTATAGAAGAATCCATAAAGAGTTTATGAATGAGATTCTTATTGTATGCAAATGTTCAATATCTAAATATCCCTGATCATAGTATTAATAAGAATGGACATTATTAGTATGGGAAGATCAGCACAAATTACACTTCCAATTTAGGGACGATTCTCATTCATCATGACATGAGATGTCTAAAGTGAATATGTGGATGAGTAGTATAGTACTAGTTCATTGGAGACCTTGCCAGTGAGATTTCATATGGATAATTGATCTATGTCTATGAAATTATATCTCACTCATATCA
>CANYBF010550273.1:0-22846 GCA_948192965.1 Dalechampia spathulata | reverse complement strand
TGATTAATATGTCATTTATATTAAATGCACTTTAAATAAAAAATAATTAACAGGTGTTTAAAAGTATATGAATGAACAAGTTAAAATGCTAAAATAAAACAAATAAAAATAAATTAAAAAAAAAGGTAAAATGAAAAAAATGTATAAGTTCAAGAGAACATAAGTATATCATAATATACTATAAAAGAGGAAAGTAGATAAGAGAAAATATAAATCTATCCTCCCCTTTAGTTTTTGTTATTATTTTTTATCTAATTGTATAGAAAAATTAATTTTTATTTAAAATAAATTCATTTAAAGTGAAATATAAATACGAAGTTTTATCTATCCAAAATAAATTTAAAAAACTAATTAGTAATAATATTAATCTATAAAATTAATGTTTATCTTTTTTTATATAAAATATTAATATTTTTAAATTGAAAAATAATTTGTTATCTAAATAAATTAATGTTTATCTAATTTCATATAAAATAAAATAAATTACTATTTTTAATTTATAAAAACTAATTTATTTTATTTTAATTGTCTAATAATAATTTTAATTTATAATAATTAATTTCTATCTAAGAATTTTATTTAAAATTAAATATAAATATAAATTATTTTTATTATCTAATTTTATATAAAAATAACATATAAATGATTAGTTTTAAACAAATAGAATTTTATTAAAAAATTTAAATTTATTAAAACTAATTTATTTTATTTTAATTATCTAAAAATAATAATTTTGATTTATAGCAACTAATTTCTATAATAAAATGATATGAAAAAGTTATTACATATGAGTTATTTATTAAAATTATAAAATATCTCATATTGTTAATATATCTCTTATATTTTTGATTAATATTATAAGAGGAAAGAGAAACAAGTAAAATGATAGTTTTATCATTCATTCTAAATTTATTACTACTAATTTTAATTTAATTTTATTTATTTAATAATAATAATTTTAATTTATAACAACTAATTTTTGTATAAAGTTTTTATC
The DNA here is from genome assembly GCA_948192965.1 of Dalechampia spathulata. NCBI lineage: Eukaryota > Viridiplantae > Streptophyta > Magnoliopsida > Malpighiales > Euphorbiaceae > Dalechampia > Dalechampia spathulata. The sequence goes on along the minus strand of CANYBF010550273.1, from coordinate 21,849 downwards.
CAAAATCAAATATAAATATGATTTATTTTTACTTTCTAATAGTTTAATTTGTTAAATTAATTTTATTATTAAATTTTATATAAAAATCATAACTTAGTTTTAAGAAAATAGAATTTTATTAAATAATATAAATTCATTAAAATTAATTTTTTTTATTTTAATAATAATAATTTTAATCTATAATAACTAATTTTATAATAGAATTATAAAAACAATATTATTTATAATTTTTTGAAAAATATTAAGTCTTTATTAAAGTTATAAAATATTTCATTTTGTTACCGTATTAGTTAACATTTTCAAATTCACATTATAAAAGTTAAGCAAAATAAATTGATGAAACATAACTCTTAAATTTTTAATTTTTTAATTTAATTAATATTATAAGAAAAAAGGGAAATAAGTAAAATAATGATTTTACCATTCAGTTTAAATTTATTAAAATTAATTTAAATTTTAATTTAATTATCTAATAGTAATAATTTTAATTTATAACAACAAATTTTTATCTAAGAATTCTATTTAAAATTGAATATTAATATAAATTATTTTTATTATCTAATAGTTAATTCATTAAAAATGAACATATAAATGATTCATTTTTAGAAAATAAAATTTTATTAAAAATAATTTTATTTTATTTTAATCATCTAATATCTAATAGTAATAGTAATAACAACTAATTTTTATAGTAAAATTATATAAACAAAATTATTATTTATACTTTTTTTTAAAAATAAAATATTTACTAAAATTATAAAAAGCTAAGCAAAATAGATTTGATAGAGCATACTTTGCAATAAAATTTTAAATAATATGTATACTAATAATATTTTGAAGAGATAAAAATTCTATCATAAAAGTGATATATATAATAATATAATTATATCAGAATTAAAACTATATCTTATAATATAATTTTAAATAATATGTATAATAATAATATTATATATTATAATATAATTTTATTAAAATTAAAATTATATGTTACATAATATTTATTATTTATTAAATTAAAAAATATTATAAAAATATTACAAAAAATAATATAAATAATTAATTAAATGATTAATAATTCAGTTTAATCGAACATTAAATGACTTTAAAAAATTATAATTATAAAATAAATTATTTAATATTTTATTTTAAAATAAAAAATTATTATTTAAAATATGATATTTCATCGATATTTATAATTTTACATTAATAATTAAATTTTAAAAAAATTTTATTTAAACAATTATAAATTTATAGATTATATATTAAAAATTAAATTATTTTTACATAAATTAACAAATTAAATCATAAATAAATCAAATATTATTTAATTTAAACTCGATTCATTTATTAAATAAATTTTATCAAGCAAATTTAGATAATCTTTTTACATCAAAATTTATTTACATAAACATAAATATGAACATTTATGCACTTGAAATATGGTAATATTGTAATACGTAAATGTGAACGTTTATTTACATAAATATGAATTCATATTAATCATATTCATAATTTGAAAAAAATGTAATCAAATACTAGAATGATCAATTAAATAAAGTTATCCATTATAGTTTTAATGGTTTCTTCCCTTTCTTATCACTTCTTCCTCTTAATTGAATAGACCAAAAAAATGAAATGTAACATTAATTATTTTAACTGATACTGAAACTATGTAATGATTTTTTTGAATTTGTATACAAGGTTGAAACTTTTTGGTTATTTCAGCACAATAGTGTTTAGTACAAGATCATCGACTCAAGCCTCTGGGACCATTCGAGCAGAATGTACATGTCCAAAAGAATTCAATGTAACGAACAAACACAATTATAATAAAGAGAATAAAGGTAATAATCTACTAAAAACGAACACAGTGTCGTACATTTTACAAAGGCAACACTGTCCTGCACCTACAACTGGATTAAGATGAAAATTTTTTCAAAAACGAAGAGTAGATGGTGAAAATTCTTGAAAACACAAGGTATTGGAGAAAATGATTGCTTAAAGAATATCACAAACTGAAAAAGACAAAGATGTACCAGTACCAGCTCCTCCCCAGCCATCTTCTTAACTTGCACTTAGACAGTGGAGTAGAGCTATCTTATGGTGAAAATAATACAAATAACTGACTATTGGAACAGCCGGAGGAAGTTGTTTGCATATGCCATCGGCTTGACGTCAGGATGAGGCTGCAAATTGCAAAATGACCAAAAGAAAGGTTACATCCTGACTGGATATCTCGGCTCAAGGGAAATGCTTGTCCCAAAAAGAAGCACCACCAGATGGTAGCCTGATGGCCAGGCGTAATGTCCCCTTCATGGGGTCTCAAATAAGGGAGCTCAAGCTCCCATGTGGAATGTTAGTCATGTTTCGTTTGAAAAATATAATATAAACAGGATCCATAAGTACTAACTATAATAATAGTTGGCTCCAATGGATCCTGACAAGACAACGCCAGTCCAACAATAAAAAAGGAAAACAAAGGACAAAGAACATGACAAGCAAAAGCTACTGACCACTGCCGAGAATGTAACAATATTTGGCTTCAACTCTGGGGATTCAAATCGAATAAATGCACCTTTATTACCCATCTGAAAAATGCCAAGAAAATACATCAAACAGTCATTATCGCCACAAAATCCTTTATGATAAAATTAGAGGAATAAACAATTATTAATTTATTTTCTACAAGTAAAATACAACACTAAAATCAAAAAAAGAAAAAGAAGCCTAGATTCCACAACCACCAGAAAAATCCATGCTACCCAAAAGCAAGATATAAATTCTGATGGTAAAGTTTGCACCATCTAGTCCAAGAACATTAAACAAATGGTATCAAGATTCAATTACCTGATCACAGTAATTTGGAGCAGAGAAAACAGTAATAAGTTTACCATCATGCTCAATCTCATAACCTTCATCCTTCACTTCATGAGATCGCACTATCAAATCTGCCAGTTGCAAATTTAGCATTTCATTAGAAGATGCCAACATGAAATCAGTGCTTGCAGATTTTTTTTTTTTTCTCGTTTTTACTGCAATGCTTGAAAATAGTTACCCAGATTATTCTCCAGCAAAAACTTTTTGGTGACATCAGCACCAAAAGAAAGGCCTACACCCCGCTTGCTAGGACCTCTTCCAGGGAAAGGTTGTGGATCACTCCATAGCAATTCACACATCAAGCCTGATCAAGTTTAGATGAAATATAAGAATACACTTGCGTCAGGTGAAACTTGGACAAAATATTCAATAACCATAGCAAGTCCTCGAGCAAAAGGTTGTACCATCCATCTCATCTACATGAATATTTTAAGTGTGCAATTCCAGTTAATTTTTTTTTAATAAAACAAAGATAAATTTCATAACCTAATGATCATTAACTTGCACGGGATGAAATGAAAAAACAATGAGATGCTACTTGAAGCAAAAAACACCACTCAGAACCGTTTAAGAATTTGAACCAGGAATGCATATGGAAATGAACAAAGATTCAAATGCAGGTGAAACACATTCTCAAAAATGAGGGCATTGCCCAAGAGGAAGCTGAAAAAGTAAAAATATCATCAGAAACTGAAAATGTTTATTTGTTCATAATCAAAATGGAAGAAATATGAAACTAGTGAGATTCTTCTGCATCATGATTGCATCTTAAAGAAAGTCCAGCTAATCATACAAGGATATCCACTGGACAACAAAAGGAACGGTGTTGAAATTAATACTTTTACTGGATTTCTTCATATCACCACATGGTGAAAATGACATGGTGTAGTTAGCGTGCCAAATCAATAGAATTTCACCAGAATGTATCTTGCCCAATATGACACAAGACTAACAGATATCAGAAACTTCCATTTGCATTCACATAGCAGGGACTCCTCGAGAGATGCGATTAAAACCAATACAAAATCATAAGAGAGATGTGATTCAATAGTGATACATAAACAATAATCTAATAGAAACTTGTAATTGAAAATTTCCAGCACTGACAGATGCTACAGTAATCATAAATTGAAAATAATAGCAAGAAAATCAAAAGAGTGCTAATTATAAGAAGTTAGTTTGAAAAAACAAAATTGAAAGATGCTGCTTACCTTCCTCAGGGGGCTCACAGAATCGATCAATAGCTCTAATATCAGATAGTTTGACCCCATCTACACTAAAAAGACCTCCATGAACTACAAAAACCTTTGTATTTATAACATAAGCCAAAGGTAAACAGCAAAACACTTCTGCAAAGAGTTCCACGAATGTCTCGTTCAATTTGGACCTGATCTCACCCTCAAAACCATATATCTTGTTCATACTCTTGCTCTCATGATTTCCTCTAGAAAGATATATGGCTGGAAATTACAGACATGAATGTAAATTAATGGCAACATGAAAAACACAATTGACACCAATTAAAAGTGTCAACTAAATAAGTATAAGGCAACATTAAAAATGTAATTGAAACCAGTTAAAAGTATCAATTAAAGCACCTAACCAAAACTACCAAATTGAAACTAGTGGCATGCATGACAGTAATTTTTGGGCCTACAAACCTGAAAAAGATGGATTGTTTTTGTGAGAGAATTTTTGGGCCAATAAAAAGTGAAATTTGTGCTTGTGGAAATTATCGAGTAATCAAAAATGGAAAAAAAAAATCTTGTGAACAATGCAAAGTTGAATTTGTTGATTCTCGAGCACAAAGATATCAAATGTGATATATCATACGAAAGGACATCATATATTGGAAATAACAAAAGTAGCAAATCCATCCATGAAGGAAAAAAAAGGGTAAAGTGGAATCACTCATTCACTTGGAGATTTGTGATTTTTTTCAGATTATGGTCTTTTTTTCACATTTAAATACCAATTACAAACACTATGAGACTATTTTAATTATATATTTTGCCAATATAAACATTAAAAATTAAAATTGCTTATGAAGTCATTTATTCCAAACTAGTTATTCAGGTAGTACAAGAAATATTATTAATTTATTTTTTTAAAAAAATTATTTCTAATAAAATTGATAGGTATGCATAATATTATCCATTATAAATTCACTTTAGTAACTCCCTCCCTTTGATTTTAATTGCCAACTTTGTCAATTTCAAGGCACCAACATGCACCTCAATGAGGTGAGACAAAAAATAAGAACAAATAAATAAAATTATTTATAATGAAGATTTATCACTTCTAAATAATTTCCAAATTGTTTATATTAGAAGTAATTTATATTCACAAGCAACATTACCAAATTATAGTAATAGATTACAACACAGAAAAATAAAATACCATTCTAAGTTTAAGTGAAATAATATTTTATGTTGGAGAATCTCACATGGAAAAAATGTGAGGAGTTTAAGTGGTATATAAATGGATTGGTACCTAGCACAAGCCAATTGGTTTTGTGCAAGATGGGTACCAACTCCATTAGGGCCACTGTTATGAATTCAACCCTTATGAATTCAACCCAACACTCTATTCGACCCTTGGAATTTCTATATTTTATATGAATACTATGCATTCTTTAATTAAATCATTTATTCAAAATCATTTTTTAGCAATACATTTACCTAAGCTTATGCAAATATAATTAATTTAAATGCATGTGACAAGTTAATTAGTGAATTAAAAGTTTGATAATATAATATTAGCATCTCTATACATAAACAATAATTTAAATAAGAATTTTACATTTTTTAAAAATATTAATTTTGTTAAATTGATTATTCAATTATTACTTATATAAAATTTTAATAATATATTTTTTAAACCATATTTATAATCTAATTGAAAACCCAACAAAAGATTAAATACCAATATCACATTAAAACAATTTTAAACCAATTGATCTATAATATTTGTTTTAAAAAATAGACCATAATGGATTTTCAGACTAAAATAAAGAACTTAACCACAGTACAGTAGCTCTGCCACCATTGCTGCTCTCATATGAAGAGACAACCATCTGATTGAACAATGATTTTGAACAGCATTAACTCACCTCCAGAACTATTGGTGGATGTGGCAAGTGATTAGATCAGATGACCATAATTGAATAAGTGATGGTGATGAGAAAGAAGGTGGTGACTGGTGATTTTAGGATCCAAAATACGAAGGCGTGCCTACGCATGCACCTTGCACCTTACCATGAGGTGCATATACATGCAAAAGGCATGCACCTCCACAAGGTCACCAGCCTTTCACCTTGTAAAGCACACAGCCCCTGAGCCTGGTTCACCCAGTACCATGGGCGTGCTTGGGGCAGGCCTTTGTAAACACGCCAATATTATTTTATTTGGTTCAGTTGTAATGGTTAATCATGCTCACCCTTGATCCATTGAGCAAGAAATTAACCAAATTAAGTCAAGCGTAAAAGTACACAGAAAAGGGTGCACCTGATGGACACATGCACTTCAATGCAAATAGTGTGAGGATGACTTCAAGAGAAAACGATCCCCTATCAACGAAGTCACCATTAAACAAATATGGATTCTCTTCTGAGGGAAGACCATTGAGCTCAAAAATGTTTAATAGATCATAGAACTGCAAGCATTAATTAAACAAGAGTAAGTCCAGGTAACAAATTAAATGGTGACTAGCTAAAAACTAACGATTGTAAACTTTTCTCATTGCCAATGGAAATCTTGAAAGAATAACACAACCGCACTTCATCAAAGTCATCAGAACAAGTAAATAAAAAGTAAAGCAAGCTAGAATAAATCAGAGACGCAACCAAACAGAACAATAACACAAAAAAGCAAAGTGTACTCATAAGATGACAACACAATCCTAATCCAAAATCCAGAGGCTTAACACAATGACAAACAACACAAATGTTAAACCGCAACATGTGACAGTTTCTGTCGTAAGCAAACTTCTAAAAATATTGAAAATATGAATGCAGTACTGTTCAAGAAAGACCAAACTAAGTTTAAAACATTAAACACAGACAAATCACAGAATTGCAGGACTGATTTGATTACCTGACCATGTACATCACCACAAACAGTGAAATGCTTCCCATCAGGAACAATTATATCAACCAACGATGGCAGATCTCGTAACATATTTCTTGTTTGCAACACAATCTGGAATGCATATCTAAAACATTGCAGCAAGAAAAAACAAAAGCATCAGAACATTCATGTTCCATGAATCAAATTAATTATTTTTACAAATCATACCTTTTATGTAAGCACTTTTGATTCTTGAAATCATCCATCATTTTCTTGACAAAATCCAAAGTGACAGTGTCTCCCTCTATCCTTGCACCCGAGTACTGAGGCTCCACATCTAGCATCCAACAGAAAAGACATTTTTCACTAGTGCTCAGGATTATGTTTCTTCCATTAATCACAAAATAGAGTAAAATAGATGGACAATTGACATGAAAGAAAATTGCTTGGAGACAGATGCCGGTAGTAAAGAAGCAATCCTAAATAAAATGATGCATGAGACTACTAGTCTTGTAGTAATAAAGGTTCTCATCTGCAGAGCATGTGGAAGTCAGCTTATAACAATTTGTCATGGTCATCAGAAAATATAAATTTTCAGAAATGGGCAATCCAACTTCACTTCGTATTCATAAAAATCTCAAACACCACAGACTTGCATTTGTATAGTGTAAGCACAAGCTTGAGGGCAAAATAAACCATTTTGTTTTCTTCTTTTTCCTCTAATTAATGCTCAAAGCAACATGTCATGACCGTAAGAATTTATTAACCTAATGTCAAACCTAGGCCAAGTATTTGTCTCTTGTTAAGGACACCACTAACCCTCCAGCCACCCCACCACCATGCCCCTAGGACCACCAGGATAACCATCAGTACTGCCACCACCATTGTGATTGTTTCGCGCCCTACCAAAATCGCAGCCGCTACCACAATTGCTACTGCTACTGGTGCTATGGCCACCTGGGTGGACACAGATGATGAACTGGGGCCAGTCCCTATTATGATAATGTAGAAATAAACAATTAATAATTACCATGACTAACTTCCAGAGAAATAAACACGCTAAACATTCTAATCTCAGATTTATTTTAGTACTTTTTAAGTGGAGTGACAAATCCAGCAGATAACTACAACCTACTGCCAAGTACAAGCCAAAGAAGCCAAATTATGCTTGACTTGAACAAAAATTATAAATAGCATTGTTGGAGAATGTCAGCCCACATTCAGAAAGAGTTAAGACATGAAATAACTGTTTAAGTGGAGTAAATTGAATCTAGGCACAAGCTAACTAATTTTGGGCAAGATAGGTTCAAGCACCATTAATATGGCTAATGTTGAGTTTTTGGCCCATGACTTCTACATGATGTTAAATCTAAATATGGCCTCATAGTCAAACAATACTAGTATTTTGTTTTGATGATTTAGCGTAGGATTGGCAGAGTCTAGAACCATTTGTCAACCTATGCCCTGAAAATAGGTTTAAGTGTTTGTGACGGGCGTCCAAAAATATGCCTATGTTTGACAAATGGCAATTATTTTCAACCAAGTGCACTTGAGAGGAGTCTTCGAGAAGGTAATCACATACAAAAAAGGAGAGGGACTGTTTGTTGGCACACAAGTAGGATAAACATAAGTTTGTCCCAACACTCGTTTCAGTTCATGGAGTTTATTGCATGATATTTTTTAGAAAAGGTTAGAGACCAATGAAATGGGTATCATAAAACCCCATTTATGGTATAAGCATAGACTTAAATTGGTCTCATCAAACTTGCAATGAAGACTGTATGAATAGGGTTAGAGCCCATCTACCACAAACAAAAGTTTTTATCTACTTCAATGTGTCATCCAGTATTCGACATTTTCCAATATGGGATGACTTTTTAACGTGTGTCCTAAGTGACAACCAAGTTAGGTCGAAATGTGAGAAAATATCAAGCGACACATAAGTTAAGTAGATTTTATTGTTTGACTAGCATGCATTAATCAATTTGATTTTCAGCAAATATTCTAACAACTCAAATTAGTTGGATAGGTCATTACTGCATATGTGAGTTGAGCTAATATCTTGAATTTGATGGTTGAAAATGATCTAGATGTCATTGGAAATGTTACTGGTAAACGGCTGCATGACAAGGTAAATCATGCATGTGTGATGCCAGATGTTGCAATTTCTTACAAGGATGTTCCATTGCTAAAATGAATCTGGTAGATCCTACGTGTGATACCAGATGTTGCAATTTCTTGAAAGGATGTTTCCTTGCTTGAAAGAATGAGATTATTGCAGACATGGTTTAGCTATATTTTTTCAGCTAATAGTTGTCAATAACGATAAGTGTTGCTAGTAGTTCAGCTATGAAAATTAGCTTATGTCTTAAAATAAGCTAATTATTGTTACTAGTAATTATAAGTGAATTACTAGCAAGTCTTTTTCTGCAGCTTATGTCGTATTTTTAAATAAATTATAATGATGAACATTAAATTATTCCTTAATTAACACAAGTACTCACTGTCAGACCAAATTCCAAATTCATGGTTGAGTTATTCATTTGATCAACTACATGATCGATACTAACTAAACCATTTGGAGTTATACATGAACAGTAAATTTTATTTAACTAATATCATTTGGTATTATTCCAGAGAATTTTTAAAACCATCTTCATAAATTACTACTATTAGTCTTCTGAATTTTCTGTATTTTCTCTCCTTAAATTTTTGCAAGGTTCTTATGTACTCCTTAATTTTTTGCCAGGTTCTTATGCATTTCATTATAGTGATTTCCTTGTATTTCTTCTTTTTATTTTTGTCCTTACTTTTGGATAGAGTTTGTTCACTCCTGTATATACAGGAGAGAGATTATCAAAAAGGATATTTAAAATCAAAGTATATACAGAGAAAATGTCATATGTTTCTAAGAAATGTCCACTTTCAATTTTCTGTTTTTTTCCTTCTTATATTCTGTGGTATTTTCTTTTTTGTTTTGGCTGCCACTACTTTTTTTTAGTAGTGGTAGGTCATATGTTTGAGGTCTGGCATCAAATTTTCACATGACTTACCCAAGCACACGCCTAGGCCCACAAGGTGAGAGCCTCGGTGTGGTCACCTGCCTTCCAGGTTTTGAGGCGCACCAAGTGCATAAACATAGTGGCCATATATACAAGCATACAATAAAATATTTCCCAAGGCTATACAACATAGCTTTGAAGACGACCAGTCACCAACATGAAGAAGGAATGGTCTCCCAGTACATAAGCTCGCATCTAAAATGCACAATTAGAAAGCTTTTCGGCCAAAATAACAGGCCAATAAACAAGTAATAGAAGGGCTCAAGTGTCTATTCTTTGCAAGCTATATTTTTCACCATATTCCTAGTTGGATTTAAATGTTTAGCCACCACACAATGACCATAAACAATAATATAATTATTGGGGAGCATAATTATGAGAAGCGCCCAAGTCATGCCTCAGGCACAAGCCTCAAGGCAGGTAAGGTAAATCTGAAGTGCACATTATAACTGTTAAAAAGACAACCCTTTCTATTAAATGAAGATCTAAATCTTTTTAATTTTAGATTGAATGTAATCCACTAATTCTCTGTAGAAGTTGGATGTATATATATATATATATGATGCAGGGGACAAAAATTACGCTATGTACTCTCTGTCAAGTGAACACCTTCACGTAGGTCTCTACTTTGTTCCCTTTTTTCATCTCTCCTTCCTGCTCTTCTATTTGCTTGATTTAAGCTGTCAACATGTCAAAATTTTCACCCTCATCTATTTTTTTTTAATTCTAATTATTTTTTTCTTTTTTCCTTATTAGCGGTTCTGTTTTCCTGTTTGCTAATGAAAACAGATAATTTTCTTCTGTTTAGTATGTACATTTGTTGTTTAAATTTATAACCGCTTCATGTATTACACAAACGCAAGTGAGGAAAGTGATGAAGAAAACAGCAAATATGTGCTTAATGATGATGAGTACTTGCCTTCAGAAGATGCCTTTAGAGTCCTGGTAATTAAGTAGTACCACACTGATGGTATTATATCTCTTGACAGCACTATTTCAGTTTTAAAAAATAATCAATGAAGTTCTGTAAGTTTATTCCTGTTTTTCATTTTAAATGTGTTCTATGCATGTGCAATGTTATGAGCATGACCAAATTAATTACACAATTAATATGTCATTTTTTCACACTCAATCATATAAGGTGCATGCCAGCACTTTGTATCTAGGTTGAGACTCCTTTATGCCCTCAACCTTGATACACTTTTTAAAAAAATTACACCAGGGGTAACCAAAAGAAATACCAAAAACAGATGAATCACAATGAGCTTAAAAGATGTACCTATGGAATGAAAATCAATGGAATCAGCTACCGAGCGCCTTTCAGACTCTGGTGCTGCAATGGCTTCTTCAAACTTGAGCTTCATTACTGCCTTCTCGCATTCTTTTAATTTCTTGGTAGCATCAGGATCATTTGGACAGATTTTCTTGACCTAAATCAACATATGGTAGAAAGAACATTTAATGGCACAACAGCATGAATTTTGAATTGATTAGTACTAAACCCCATTGAATCTTCCAAGGATAATCAGAATGCTGCCTTGGATAAAGTGACCACATGTAAGAAAAAGATATTCACAAAGCAAATCAACAATTGAGTACCAAACAAGAAACCAATTCACTTCATCAGTTTGCATGATAAAAGAGACATGTCTGACAATTATGATTTATGAATGCATAAAGTCATTTCAGGCAAGCAAAAACTAGAACTGATATAGTTCTGATTAACAAGAAAATAATGAGTATATTGTCAACATAGTCTGCATCATACAAGGCTGTATTATAGCAACGAAGGCAATTTGACTTCACATTATTCTGATGTGAATCTCTAGGGGAAATGCATCAAGTTTGTTAGACTACACAAAAAAAAAAAACATCCTCATATGATCCCTATATGCACATGTATAAAAATAACAGCTTTGCATTTCTTTCAAGCATCCACCACACTCAATTTATTTTCAAATAGCTCATTTATTTACATATCCATAACATATTTGTTATATCCCTGCATAAGAAAGCTTGTAAAATGCTAACTTTGCTCAGAATCACCTCAGGTAAGCAACAAGATAGGAAAATCAAACATCATTCCCAAAGGAGGACAAGTTACGTTGAAAAGCAAACAACATAAAACCACATTTAGACCATATAATTATTGGGACTGCTGAGCAATGAAGTAGTAACAAAAATGATGCAGTGAAGGATAACGTTAGATGAACAGATCAGATGTAGAACAGATAGATTTTTACATTATGATGGACAGCTGACAAAGATAACATTTTCTAGCTGAAGATCAATGAAAATATAGGAAATAAGGAGTGGTATGAGTTTAACTAAAAATTAACAAGAAGCAAAGTTTTTAAAGCATGGCTGGGGGCAAGTCACACCTCAATGTATATGAAAAAGGTGAAGTGAGGCAAGCCTTGTCACATTTTGATGCATTTTTCCTTTCTAAAAAAATATTAAATATACGCCATTGATTATTGATAAAAATAGGCGTATTATGGGCTTTGGTCATACCCAATCAAAGACAATATTCAAGACAAAATGACACACCAAAGCAAAAACAATATTTAAGACAAAATGAAAAGAAAACACGTGATTTCAATTGAAGAAAAATGTTAGACTTTCGCCATTTCACCAAGGCAAGAACAATCGACCCTCTAAAAGTATTTTTCTTAATGTTTTCTTTTTTTGGAAAAATCTAATTATCCTTCTTGCTATTTTTTTTCCTTCTATAATCCTCATTGCTTGTTTAATATCTTCATGTCAAGTTGTTATCATGCAAAATTTTTTCCTCAGCTTTTTTTTTATGATAATTACAACTTTCTTCGGAATGTTTTGTTCTTTCTTTTGCAGAAGATTTTAGTTTTTAGTTATGTTTATTAGTTTATATGAATTTTTCTGTTTACTTATATAAATATATCTTGTTTTTACAGTTAATTAATGAGATATATTTTTTATGTTGTTTACTAATATAAATATTTTTTTGTTTCTTTTTTAAAATAATTTAATTTTTACATAATTTATAAAAATACTTATATGTTCTATTGTAGATTCCATGTGTGTTTTTTTGTTTTAGTATGCAAAACATCAATTTTAGGTTCATTTTTATGCATGTGTTACGGCAAGAGCATCATTGTATTTATTATGTAACTTCTTTACATATTTTGCACCTCACTTAATAAGGACCAGGTCTGCACCTTGCACCTAGGCTCCAGGACCCTTTCGTGCCCTGAACCCTTAACAACTATGACAGCAAACATGTTCAAAATGTTTAGAAATGATGATGAAAGATTACACATTCTCTTGGAATTTAACAGAAAGGCACATTTAAATACCTAAAATCCTATAACAGATAGTCGAGGGGAGATTGAACTCAAGTGAAATAACCAAAGATTATGAGAAGTAGAAAAAAATCAATAAAATGGATAATTGGTAAATGATAATTTAGCTCCACCCAAGCTACCTATATAGTTTTTTCATAAATATAAGGAACTTCATAGTTAGCCAATTAAAGCACTGCAAAGTACACAAGAAACTGCTCTAGTGCTAATTTTCTAACTTTATTTGTGTTGTTAATAAAATCCATATAACTTGTAAAGATTTGGTCAAACTTTTTATAAGTTGTGGAGGGAAATTAGGACAATATTTGTTTTGATTTATATATCAAGTTAAACAGCCTTGTGCAAACTTTAAAATGAAAATCAGCAGAAACTTAACAAAACCATCATATGCATCACATCAACTGCGCACAGTATTTGGCTCCGAAAGTTCAAATGGGAGAGGCTTAACAATCAAAATTAAAAGTAGTTCAACCAAAAGAATTCATCCTATAGGTGTGTGTGTGCACTTACGGGCCAGTGTATCCCCTTGTCCATAATTAACTTCAATAAAAAGGAACTGACAAAAAACAAAGTAGAAGCATAAAAAATATAAAAACCTGCTGGAAATCCTTTAATGCTTCTTTAAATTTACCCATAGCAAGATAGGCAGCACCCCGCCTGTAATAACCCTGCAATTGTTTATGCAAACTGTGAAGGCAAAGCAAAGAGATACACAACAGTGCATGTTAAACGGGAAACATATCAAAAGGAAGACACATCATCATACCTTTGAATATCTAGGATCAATTTCAATAGCCTTTGAAGCATCCTGTATCGCACTCCCATACTCCTCCAATTTAGTATGTGCGAAGGCACGATTTGCCCAATAAACAGCATTCTGACCATTTAACTCGATGGCTTGCGTATATAAATCAATAGACTGACTAAACTTGTGAGCTGAATACACAAAAAGGAGCATGAAAATCGGCACAAATTAGCACAAGTTCAAACCCTAGCATCACACTGAAAACAAACAAAAAAAATTACCTTTAAATGCTTCATTAGCCAGAACTTTGATTTCTTCAGCTCGGGAAATTGAATCTTCAGATTCCATATTGAAAATATAGCATACAATAAATATGCCAAATAAACTATTTTCCCTCCTATCTGTGACACAAAAACAGATGAACATACAAAACCATAATTGCTAATATGATATAATCAAAAAATTTGAGACCTAAATATTTAGCAAGTGAAAGAACAAAATTTAATTTTCATAGTCCAATAATGAGACTTTAATTCGTTAAAAATTTATTAATTCAAAGCATTGGAAGAGCCGAGCACTAGCAAAGTAAAGAGTTTGGAAGTCAAAATACCTAATCGTTTGATTTAGCTAAATGTGCTCAAATGAAACAACTCGTCAGATTATGTTAGAAGAAGATTCCGGTTGTTGTCTTCGCCGCCGCTGCTACTCCTGGAAGCGATGGTCGTGGCTGCTGCTGCTGCTGGCGGCGAGTTTGCAAGCAACAAGAGTGAACTGACGCAGAGGGAACTAAAACTCGCGCTGTGCTCTTGTTTTATTGAATTCACTCTATTAGAAGCTAATTTTGGATTTTTAGGGCTTGGGCTGGGCTTTCTCACGGGGATTCTTAGGAGGGATAGCACTTAAGGGGATTTCTTTCCAATATAGGTTTTTTATAAATTAATTCCTCATAAAAAAGAATTCATTTCTCCTATATAATATTTTCTTAAAATCATTATTAAATTAAAAATTAAATCAAAAAGTTTTATTTTCTATAAATTAAATTATAAAAAAATATTGAGCTAACATTTAATTACTTTTTATTTTAATTTTTCTTAATTAATTATATTTCTCATCCATAAAATTTATATAAAGAAATATAAAATTTATATTACAAAACTATCTTTAATATTTATTTATATAAAGAAATATAATGTAATTAAATGATTAAAAATATTTATTTACTAAAAATTATTTTATTCATCATAAATTTATTTAAAATAAAAAATAATAAATATTAGATATATGAAAGGAACAAAGATAATTTATTAATAAATATTTTTCTCCATATCATAAATCTTTCTAAATTATTAAATATAAAAAATTAAAACATATGGTTAATTCAAATTAAAATATTGAATATAAAAAATAAAAATATCTAATTTCTTCAAATAAAAAGAATATAATTTAAAATTAATTTTATAAAAGATTATATGTAGTTTACTAAAAGATTGCAAAAGATTTATAAAATGAATACAAAAAATTTACTTTTATGTACTGTAACTTTTATAAAATATTGAATACAAAAAATAAAAATTAAAACATATAAATATTTAAATTAAAAATATTAGATATATAACTAGTTTTACAAATAGTTACAAAATGAATACAAAATATTTACTTTAATTTATCTACATACTATAACTCTTTTATAAAATATTAAATACAAAAATTAAAAATTAAAACATACAACATGTTCTAATAAAAAAATATTAGATATACAACTTATAAATAGTTTATTTATAATTATTAAATAATTACAAAAGTTTACTATAAGAATATAAAAGGGTTATTTAAACTTATTCTACATATTAAAAATTTTTATAAAATAAGAAAAACTAAAATTTTTAATTCTTTGAAATAAAAACTTAGATATTCAATTAATTTAATAAAAATACTATTATTTTATTAATGAGCTACAAAATATTTATTGAAATATCTTTTTTTCTCATATAATTTTTCAAAAATATTAAGTATGAAATAATAAATAAAGATGAAGAAAAAGAGATGGTGCATATTGCATAAATAACCGAATATTTTAAAAATCAAAATAAAATAAAAACTAATATTTAATAATAATAATATAATAATATATTAAAAGAAGGAAAAAGGATAAGTGAAAATATAGTTCTATCATTCCCTTTAATTTTTATAAACTTTAATTTTTTAATCTAATTATATAAAAAGTAATTTATATAAAAATTAAGAATAATATTTTTAATTTATATAATTAATTTTTATTTAATTTTATATAAAATAGTAATAAATACAAAACTAAATAATAACAGTTTTAATTTATAAAATTAATTTTTTATTATTTAATAAATAAAAATTTATTAATTTTATCGATAAAATTTTTTCATTAAAAAATAACAATATTAAAATTATTATATTTAGAATTTTTAAAATTAATATAAATAAATAATAAATAATCCCTAATAATTTTGATTAAAATTTTATTAATATTAATCAATTAAATTTAAATATATCATTATCTAAGAATTTTATTTAAAAGTAAATATAAATAATAATTATTTTTATTATCTAATAGTTTAATCTTTTAAATTAATTTTCGTTGTCTAATTTTTATAACCAAAAATTTCTATATAAGAATTTTATTCAAGTTAAATATAAATATGTAACAGCCTGATTACACGACTGCCTCCACAATCCAACATAAAACTTTTTCAGCATATTTTATCCTCACTCAAATGCTTTCCGAGAAAACTTCATAAGAGGTCACCCATGCTATAATTGCTCCAAGCTAAACATGCTCACATGCTTCTCGAGAAAACTTCCCAAGAGATCACTTATCCTATAATTGTTGAGCACTGAAAAGGTAGGTGCACCTTATTGGTATGGATAGTACCTATCTAATCATTTAAACTATTCTCGATTGTACAGTCTCATACCTGCATAATCTCGAAATCACTCAACTATGCAACCCCATCCGTACACAGTCTCAATATCCCTTTTTTCGGATGTAGGATCAGTTAATTCATATGCCCTTCCACCTAGAAGCATACCAAGAGCCACTCCTTGTCCATGCTCTTTTTGGCACTGGCATTCACTCCCTGTCCTCGTCAGCCTCGAGTGTCACATTCCCACCAGCTTCCACTTAGTTCATCCTCGAACCACACCGTACTAGGAGATACCAAAACATGTCACACCCGTGACCCGGTATGACATGCCTCCCATAGTGTAATTACCAATTTCCTCTAATAGAAAATTGATAATTACCTTATAAAGGATGCTTATCATTAATTCCTTAACCAATTCACAATGACTAATCATGCATGCATATCATACACAATGAATTAAACTTCAACTTATCATCATAATTCATTCAAGCATGCAATATCTTAATTTTACCATTCTAATGCCAACAAAACATTGTTAATTCTGATACCAACTAAAATGTCATGTAATCAAAGTATAAGTGCAATGTCACTAATATCTTTACTACCATAGTATAAATCAAAGTGGTAACTTGCATGAGACATAGAATAAGAGCCTATCTGGTAGTCCAAGACCTCTACTAATGAACTGACTCAGGTCTCCTGCTACCGCCCCAAATTCCCATGATCTCTCGTACCGCTAGTGCTTATGTTCACTAATTGACAAACATTAAGTATAAAACTCAATGGTGCTAGTAAAACAATTAACATGTAACATTCATATCACAGCATAAAGTATTTAATTCCATATAACTTTTCACTGGGATGCAGAACTCATTCATATTAATTTCCATATAACATCTTCTTTGTAAAGCAAAACTCATTCAGATGCCATTATAGATATAACTCAATCACAACATCAAATGTAAAACAATTCACATAATATTCACTTTATATTCTCAATATTTATTCCCATTCATTCACATAGCATCTTTTAGCATTCAATTGTTATTTCCTACAAGATCATTCCATCAATGTATATATATATATATATGAATGTGATGGAATATGCCTTTTTCTTTTTGGAATGCAATATGACATGCATTGCCCTCTGTTTTTCCTATATCATCATCATTATTATGAATGCCCAACATTCTCATTTATGTTCACATTGTACTACCCGTATACTGCTATCTTTTCAATATTTTTTTCTTCGGTACCCTTATTTTAGTATCATCATGTTCCGCTATCTTTTCGGTAATACATTATTTTCTCCTTCTGTTTTTATTGAGCTCCCCTTTCTTCACCGTTCACTCATTTTCTTCCTTCCTTATCTCTCTAATATTTATATGGCTCAGTACTCGTACCGTTATTTTTTCGGTACTCACAGGTTCCACTATCTTTTCAATAACACATCATCATTTCCTCACATCACTTATTTTCCTCCTCCCTTATTGCTCCAACCAATGCATGCCATGTTAAATGCAATAGTGAATATGACATGCCACATGAATTATTATTTATGTAATCATATATTATAATCAAATATTCTATTATTGCATAAAATCTCATAATCATCGTCCTTTCTTGTTAAAGAACTTAATTCAAACCATAATCATATATTAATATTAAGGTAAACATTTTAGCTTACCCGTCGATTCATTTTAAATGAATCAACCTACTAATAGCGTAAATTAGCACAAACCTGCCATCGCTTTTCCTTCGTTTATGTTGATTGGAGGAATAGATTACACAAAAACGCAAGTTCTTTCCTTGGCAGCAACTATTCTTGCCTAAGACTCCTACCACAAGCACATAATGCATGATCCAAGCAAAACACACACGTTGATCACCCTTCCATACGCCTAGCTAGCTTACAAAAGGATATGCAATAAGAAACTAAGCAATCTAGAAAAGTTTTTGTGTGGTTATGGTGAAGGATGAAAAGAAAGAATGGAGAGGAAGGAGAAACTAAAATGGAAGAAGGGAAAAGTGGGCTGTTTTGCTAAGTCTTAAGTATATATATGAATTAAGCATTAATTCTATGTGTTAAGCCTCATTTAAACATGCAATATACCCTTCCCACATGCCTTAATAAATTGAAACCTCACTCTCCATAATTACAACTCATTTTTGATAATCATTGCATTAATCATGAGGATGATTAAGCATCCTTACCATGCACACACCTACACTAAATCATGCCTCTCATGCTTTATATGCAAGGAACAAATGTATAACCATATATTTATATGTATATGTCACGTACTAATTAACATTATTTAATTTATTTATATTTTAAGCATATAAATTATTTAATAAAAAGTCATAATTGCATAATTAACAAATATATACACGTATACACACCTAATTAAATTATATTTTCTATACATATGATTTAATTAAATTAATACTCGTACAAATAATTCTATATCATATAATTAATTTAGCGTATAATTCATACATAAATTCCTATTTAATTCTTTAGCACATTCAATAAATAATTTACTAATATACATAAGTAAGAACACATCACGCATTCAAATAATCATGCAAAATAATCAACGTATAATTCCAAGAGTGTGTGTCATGAGGATGT
The DNA here is from genome assembly GCA_948192965.1 of Dalechampia spathulata. Lineage (NCBI taxonomy): Eukaryota > Viridiplantae > Streptophyta > Magnoliopsida > Malpighiales > Euphorbiaceae > Dalechampia > Dalechampia spathulata. The sequence goes on along the minus strand of CANYBF010550273.1, from coordinate 2,225 downwards.
GACAACTCTCTCCCCCTAAATTAGAATTTCACCCTCAAAATTCTAACTTATATTACCTATAAACAACCATGGATATTGTTGTTTAATCATTGATTCTCTTTCCCAAGTCTCTTCTTGCCTTAAATGGTGATTCCATAATACCTTTACCAATAGAATCCTTTTATTTCTCAACTGTTTCGTTTCCCATGCCAAAATTCTAATAGGTTCCTCACTGTATGATAAATCAGATTGAACTTCTATATTTTCCACTGGTATAACATGAGAAGGATCTGATATGTATCTCCAAAGCATAGATATGTGGAAAAATTATGGATTCTATCAAACTTTTGAGGCAAAGCCAATCTGTAAGCCAATGGTCCAACTGTTTCTAACACTTTATAAGGATCAATAAACCTTGGACTCAACTTTCCTTTCTACCCGAATCGTAAAATTCTCTTCCATGGTGACACTTTCAAAAACACTTTATCCCTAACATTATACTCAATATCTCTACGCTTCAAGTATATATAAGATTTTTATCAATCATATGCTGCTTTTAACCGTTCCTTAATCAATTTCACTTGATCTTATGCCTGTTGAACTATATCAGGTATGATCAACTGTTGTTCACCAACTTACATCCCAATATAGTGGAGTCCTACACCGTCTACCATACAACGCTTCATAAGGTGCCATTTGTATATTGGATTAGAAACTGTTGTTGTAAGCTAATTCAATACAAGTAATGTACTTATCTTAACTACCACTCCATTCCAAAATACAAGCTCTCAACATATCCTCCATTATCTTAATATAATTCATTCTAATTATCCGTTTGTTTGAGGATGAAAAGCAGTACTAAAAGGTACTTTAGTACCCATAGCCTTTTGAAAACTGCCCCAAAATTGAGATGTAAATCAAGAATCTCTATCTGAGACAATGGATGTAGGTACCCCGTGAAGTCTCATTATTTTCTTGATATATAATTCCATGAAGCGTTCTAAACTATAATCCATGTGTACTAGTGTAAAATGTATAGATTTTATCAATCTGTCAACAATGACCCAAACAACATCGTGTCCTTTATTAATATGCTTGTATGATGACTTTTTATTGCATGAACAATTGCACTTATTAGATTCTTTATGTACATGTTTAGATTTAGTGAACGTTTTAGTTTGAACTCCCTTATTATCCCATTTTTTTTCATTATATATAAAAGTAAAGGAAGATGTTTTGAGAAGTACTAGTATTTTGGATGACAAAGAAGAGCTTTGATTAAAATTAAAACCCTCCTTATCACCCTTGACTTTTTGGCTTTTAAGAATAATATCAATTTTAACACCTTTAACTTCAAATTTTGAAAGATTTTCTTATAGCAAATCATTTTCCTTTATCAAGTCATTGTTTTATGATTCAACAGCAAGATCATGAGAAGCTACCATCAATCATGCTAAATTCATGTCTAAAAAAGTTTTGACGCTTTTCATAAAAGGGTTTAATAAAGATGTCAATAAGTTGGTGTGTTGTATCAATGAATTTTAAAACAACATTCCCCTTTTACACTTAATCATATAAGAAATGATATATAATGTCAATATGGTTTCTCCTAGAATGTTGAATAAGATCTTAGATTAATTTATGGCACTAGTACTATCACATTTAATAGGTGTATGATCACTTTTGTGGTGACAGTAGTTTTATTCACTACTTCACTGCAAGTATACAGATTGCTGTAGTAAGATATCGATCCCACGAGGATTTAGTGACTTATCCACCACTACTTAGATTTCTGGTTTGTTTAGGCTAGAAGGAAAGGTTGATGTTTTGGAAGTAAATAGTTGCATAGTCATACAAGTAGTAGGATAGAAATGGATTGAAGAGTAAATCAGTTTATGTGAAACATAGGACTTGAGATCGTCATCACCAAGTTAGGATAACTGCACATGTGCTTATTGCCACCCAAGATATCCCATAGCACAAATTCCCTCTCTTGAGATGAATCTAACTAAACCTCACTCTAATTTTCGAAGTTCCATAGTCACAATCAGGGTCCTCCAATTAGGGAGATTGTCTAGCAATCATACAGGGATTAAAGGTATGAAGATCTCTCTTACACACTACTCTAACCAGAATGATTAGGCTTTCCACGATCCAACTCTCACTGCAATCATAGAGCTTAAGTAATCAATTAGAAACTAACCTTTAGAATTGAACATTTTGCAATGAACAAGCATTCTATAATC
>CANYBF010549960.1:0-48771 GCA_948192965.1 Dalechampia spathulata | reverse complement strand
TAAGGCAGTTAAAAACATGGGTGCAATGTGAGTTCATATATTCTTAAATGTTTTTCATTAAATAAGACTTTTATATGTATAAATTTACATGTATCATTTGATTGAATTCTAAATCACAAATGCTTTTCAATTATAAGTTTTACAAATATAAAGTTTGTTTTTAAGTAAAAGAAAAATACATCCCTTGTAGAATAATTAATAGTTTCTATGTATTGGAGACTATTTATTATTCTACAGGAGCATGTTACATCTTAGAGCAGGGTGTGACATAAATTGTTGTGGAAATGTCATTGCATCATTATTTATTAAGTAATTGTATAAATGTTTTTGAAAAAATGTTCAATAATGAGAAAAATATGATAATCTTAATAATAATATTAATGAATCATGTAGTTTACTTAAGCATAATAATAATCATTTTAACAACTATCATTTGAAAAAAATAAATAATATACATAATAATGTTAAAAAAACCTCTTAATTTTACCAATATGCAAAATAATATTTACAAATATTCTTAATAATAATGTTAATAGTTTATCTAAATTAAATAACATGCAAGAATCAACATAAAAAAAATCAAATAAGTGTAACCAAACTAAGTAACATTTGCCTTTTCAAACAAAATCAACAAAAAATATGAAGCAAATCTTGCATGAAATTAGTTATCAAAATAAATGTTAGTAATACATATTTTTATGGTGGCCACAGAAATGTAAGTTAATGACGTTTAGGGTTTAGTATTATATATTCATCTTTTGAAAAAAAAGTAGCAAAAATCATAAACAAAATCCTATACCAAATAGATAAAATAAACATTCTTAATACATACAATAATTATATATTTAAAAAAGATATTTAGAATATCATAACATGAATATATATTCACCTTATGATGAAAAAGCTGAAAAAATTATGAACAAAATCATGTACCAACTAGATAAATTAAGTTTTTAGCAAGAACATTACAAATGATATAATAACTTGTAAAATAAAGTCATAAATTTATTTTTAAACAAATAGATTTTGAAGTAATGAACACATGATGAAAAATGTTTTATAAATAACATTTAATGTAGAGCATTTTGTATAATTAAATACATTTCTTAAATAATAATTTGTTACAGAAATATTTTCATCTTTAAAAATTAAAACAACTTCAAAAAAATTATAAAAATTTGTAATTACATAATTTAATAACTAGAACATTCAAATTTTAAAAAAAAAACTTAAAGGAACTAATATTTATAGAGAATTGATTTAAAAATAACCTTGTAAAATATCTTAAAGAAATAACTTAAAAACCTTGGCATATTATATTTGATAGAATGCTTAAGTTTAAAAATAACCATATAAAAATTTTACCGTTAGTAAAATGATATTTATAAATGATTGGTTTTTATATTACCGTAGAAATCATGTCAATTTATTGAGTAAATGTTACTAGATTTTCAAATATTACATGACGAATATTATTTTTTACTATTGAGCCTAGAAATCAAGTATATTTACTACAAACATGTTATTGCAGTTAGGAATCTTGCACAAAACTTCATGAGAGCTACGAAAATTGAGTGAACATGATAAAATAAAGAAACAGAAATCAACAATGACAACGTTAATTGCAATACATCTACATGAGATTCCTGACGTGTCAAGCACATGTCTAACACAACTAAAAAAAGTCCAATCCCTTACAACTTACACACACTCGCCTATGCTTCTTCTCCTCTTAACATTTTCTTTTCCTCACAAAACATTCCATTTCATATGCTTAAGATACCATTTTGAAAAAATTAAAAAAAAATTTTCAACTTATCATGACAATAGTTTCAAATGTTTTTTTAAAAAATTATTTCTTTTAACTTACCCTTTTTCAACTTCTCCTCCTAGTGTTTTTCATAATTAGAGATTTCCAACTTCTCCACTTTTTTGCTTAACTTTCATCTGACTGTTGTCACATCTTCTGGCTGCGTAACATGCTCTCGTAGAATGACTATTAACTTTCTAACCAAGAAAGTTAATAGTTATCCTACAAAGGATTCCATATATTCTATAAATTTTTTTTATATACATATTACTAGTATGCAAACTCATAATAATCCAAACCATTTATTGTTTCAGATTATAACATCATAATTAAAGTTATAATATACATACATTCATATTTTACATTTCTTTAATTCTGCCAAACTTACTTATTTGACTGCCAGAGTACTTTATTTAAATAGTTGCATGATAATTTATAACGATAAAAGTCTGAAGAAATACTTTGACCATTTACCAAAAAAATGTTGATATGTCAAGCTGCTTTACTAAGGTTCCGTTTCTACAACTTTGCTTGGTCCTGCGTTTATCAATTGATAAACACTGAGAATAAACTTAGTGGTGCTAGTTATGACATGTAAAACTTAAAGCATTTATATTTCATGAAATGTTGATGCTAAGAAATCATGATGTCAAACATTTCAAACAACATGTATATTTCATTTTATAACATGTCATATAAGTATGAATCATTTAGTATGATGATCGTAAAATATGATGAAGATTCCAATCATAATAAGTATTCATGTGCAGTTGAATTATCATTTAATCCTATCATGAATTCACATCATATTATGTCGTATGTCATGAATCATGAACAATGCATATTTATGAGATTGTATTTATGCTATGCATTCTCCCTCTTATTCCTGGATCCATCATCTTATTTAAATGCGCATTTACTAGGTCTTTCATTATACCATACCTTTGATTCTATACATATGAGCTCATTTAACTTCAATTCTATTTCTTTCATATCATGATCATATATTATTTTATTCCCATAGGAATTTTATAGCATTGTGCCCAGTATAATCATTTAGCATTTTTCTCATATCCCATCATTTTTTTCCCATTATTTCACTATGTCATGCAATGTCATATTTATGTTAAATGTTTTATGTTCATGCTTTTTATATATATGATACATAATTAAATTGTTGTAATGCTATTGCATTACCAAACCTTTGCCTCTTTGATCATTTAATGATCGAGGACTTCAAACATTTTAGCGCAAACCTGGTAAGTCCTTCCCTTTGTTAATATCCTTCGGTGATTCGTGAATATTTTCCACTGATTTACCTATTTCACAATCAATATTAATCTTTTATTAGTAATTAAATTCATCTTTTATTGTTCCTATATTTCTAATTATAGTGTAAATCAATAGCATTCATAATTCATCTTAATAATAACTTATTTAATCATTTTATTTTATTTTATTTATTCCCGTATTTCTACTATGACTTATTTATATTTATTATTATTTGTTTTGTTGTTTTTTTAATACCCTAAAACTATTATCACATGTTATCTATTTAAATAATATTTTAACTTTAATTAAAGTCTCAACTTTACCTTTTCATTTTATAAAATACCTATATTAAAAAAAACATATCTCAAAACCACTTCTTTAGTAGATAAATAAACCATTTAATATTATAACGTACATCCTATCATGTCATTATTAAAGAATTACATAATTATCTAAAGTTGATTCTATAATTATTTCCATAAATTCACTTTTAACATTTTTATTATTCTTTCTACCAATTATTAAATAAATTAATACCACATAAAACTTTATTATTCTCAATAACATATAACTCTGTGTAACTTCATTTGATTCGAATAATCATAGCCTAAAACAAAATTATTTTAATTTATTATAACAAAAACCTTATTAAAATCCCATCATAATATTTATTTATTATTATTTTTAAACTCAATAATAACAATTTATGTGTTTATAACCTTAGATTATATTAATTCCATTACTTATTTGCTTAAATAATTATGTCATCATAATTAATATTAAATAATTATCAAAAGTAATATCATTTTATTATCCTAAACTATCTAATTAAAATATTTCTCTTTACATCTGCTATATATATATTAATAATGAAAACAATAATTTTTTTTCCTCACCAAAATTCTGTTATTTAAATATAATCATATCCAAAACTCATTTCATATAATTATATATATTATTTTCTTCAATCTTAATATATATGATATGTATCTTAACATCCTAAAAAAAAACCCTATTTAAATATAGTCATCAAATATTCCTTTATCCTTACTATTTTCCTTCTATCAAATAATTACGGTAATACCAGAATAGAATATTCATAAGGTTCTATAAAATCTTTATGTGTAATTACCAAATTCACCAATCTTTAAAATTCTAACTTATCAACTAATTTAGAGCATTTGAATCCTATCTCATTATATTTCTCATAAATTCAATATTTATATCTTTATTTATTCTTATTTTTGTTTTTTTCGAACAAAAGATCCTATATTTTTTTTGACTTCTATTAAACTACCAAAACTTCATTTCTTATACTTATATAAATTTTCATATAAATTCATAGAAGCTTCATAATGATAATTCATTATCATAAAGTTTTGTCCTATAAACCTTATTTTCAAAAAAATTCGTTATATATATATTTATATTCGTATTTATTTTTATTTATTTTTCCCTCTATTATAAGATTACTTAAAACATTTAAAATTTTACCTAAAACAAAACCTCTTTGGCGTATATCACATATTCATTTCCTTAAGATTCTAACTTATAAATAACTTTATATCTTATTTCATATTATTTTCTACTATCCATATTATTATTTTTATTTGCTTTTGTTTAAAACAATAGTAGACTATATTCTTATCTTATAACTGTTATAAACTTTCAAAATTTATTTACTAATCTTATTTGAATTTGCAAATTAAGCCAGAAAACTTTATAAGCATATAACTTGGTTTTAAATCTCATTAGTTTTTGATAAAACAAATTCCTTTTGTTATATAACTTCAAAGGTTCTTTAATTATTTAAACTAATTAAATGAAAGTAAGCTTATTCAAATCATCTTTTATATAAACCGCAACTTACACACAAACTAAAAACAAAGATTTTATTTTAAAATATCATTGATTTAGCTAGTTTTACTTATATCCTTAACCATTTACCTCTCAATGTTAATAATCTTCTTAACAAAAATGTTTTAACCTTACCCTCTAGATATAATTTTCCTTCCAACGATTTGGCTAATCAAGAAAAATGCAATAAACACACGCACCCACATCAAATTAACACTTTATTCATACGCATATACAGTTCTAATAATTCAAACTACCAAAATACCAACTAAACTAACCACAAAAACATTTTGATATGCAAGATACCATTCGGCCAAACTAAAAACTCAGCAGCAATTCTGAACCCATGTAAAACTGATGCTTACAAGCTAACTCCTTCTCACCTTAACAAACCAAATCAAAATCGCTCCATAACATGTCATCAATTTGATCTAAGCTTAGATTTATAATGATCCTCATGAACCAACTCCTTTTTGTATAATTATACCTTCATCAACACATGCAAAAACAAAACCAGTTAGAACCGAAAGGAAACAGATTGATTCATGAGAAGAAAGGCTATGGTTTGATGGTAGAAACTGGTTTTACTAAGATTTCGGTTTTAAACTTAAAGCAAATCACAGCTAATTGGCTTCGGTCAAGAATAAAGACAAGAAAAAGAAAAGATAGTTTAGCCAAACCTTGTTGTATGCGTCAGATTATTGCTCCAATCGTGAAAAGCAAAGACAGAAGGAAGAAGATGAAGCAAAAGTGTGGTTCCGTGATGATCTATCTACGGCCTTGACTTAAAATTTACAGAAATGAAACTACTTAAACAAAATCAACAGACTTTAGTATGAAATAACCTTTGGACAGTCGAGTTGTGAGAGGAAAGAAGGCAGATGAAATGTATGGTGCGGGTTTGGTGTTTTAAAAATACGTAAGAAGAAAACAAAGGCATTAATGGAAGAAGATAAGGGTAGATGGAGGAGAGGGATGGGTGTGTTTCGGCCACAAAGAGGAGATAGGGAAGAATAAGAGCAGATGGGTGGCATGGTTTAGGAAGTATTTAGGGTTTTATGTCTTTATATGGAAGGGTACACGTGCACACACTTGCACATAATCCTAACCCTTTAAATACATGTAGTTACATGTATTTCCTTTCAAATATCTCCAATAATTACTTCACTTTTGTCTAATACTCCCATTTAAATTTAAATAACTCTTATCATAATTATCATACCATCTCTTAATTTTTTTTTTTCAAACCAATAATTCAAAAATTCCTAATTATGACATCATTAACTACTATTAATGACATCATCATAAAATGAAAAATTCTAATTAAACTTCCTAGTATTAATATTAACTATAAAATTTACTAATTCATTATTCATTCTTACTTTACATATTCTAATTCCTTAATGTCACCTCAAGATATTCACTTAAATAAATAATACCTAATTATGATGTCATAAATAAATTTTAATCCAAAATTTTTAAAATTTACGTATATCTAATTTAAGTTAATATAAGCACAATGGTCAAAACCATTTAATCAAATTCAATGTATATAGCACAGAATCTACATTTTAGTGCCGTTACAAGTTTATTTTAGGGGTTGCGATAAAATTTTCAATGTCCTCTTTTAAGCTTTAAACTCAATTTTTATCATATACTTATCAACATAATCATAATTTCATATCATTTTCACACCAATAACATATAGAACACAATATCACATCAATTTATGAATGCATAATGAACCATTATATTAAGGATGTGACAATTGGACCTATTCAATATTGATAGATGTATCTAATTGAGAGGTAACATTTAAATATTTTACAATTTTTTATTTTTTATTTTTATTTAAATTATAATTATAGGTTTTTATGTAAATTGAAATGTTATGTTCGTAATAAAAGTCAACCAAAAGGTTCTATTATAGAAGGATATTTTGTGGAAGAAAGTCTAATATTTTGCTTAAGATATTTGCATAGTATTGATACTAAATTTAATCAATAAGGAATTCAAAAGATATTAAGATTGATCCAAGCAAGGGGCTATCTATATTTTTGTAAATGGGTTATCCTTTTGATAAAGGATGAATCTAGAACTCTAAAGGAACATGAACGAAAACAAGCATATGAATATGTGTTAAAAAAATTGTGCAGAAGTTCAACCATATTTAAGGTATGCTTCTTTATAAAAGTCTTTTTACATAGTTTTTTTTTTAATGAACGTATTATTCTTAAATATATTTTATAGTGAATATGAACAAGACATATAGGAGTTGGACTTTCAAGATTGGTTTTATGATAAAGTAAGTTATTTTTAAAAAAAAATAAATATTAGCTTTGTCAATTATTTTTCTTTTGGTTTAGTAATTTGTTATTTTTATTCTAATTACAATAAATCTTGCAACAATAAAAGCAAAGGAATTCTCAAAAGGATAAAGAGATATTATCATTAGTTTGATGTCCTTTTTATAGTGTTTAAAGATTTTTTGGATATGTTATAAATGGTTACATATTTCATATTAAGCAAGTTGAAAGGAAAAGAAAATTTCAAAATAGTGGTATGTTAGTGAAAGGTGTGACAAGTATTAAAAGTACAAACTATTATTGAATTCTTAATGAAATAGTTGAAATTTAATATTTAGAAGGAAACCATGTTATCTTGTTTAAGCATGATTGGTGGGATGTTCATAGCATTAGAAAAACCATCAAGATATATAAATATGGTTTTGTTAGTGTTAACACTACTTAAAAGCTTGTAACCAATGAGCCATTATGCTTGCTTCATAAGTATAACAAGTGATTTATGTTAAAGACAATCTATATACCAATTAGGAAGTTGTTATAACATGTCATCCATATAATATTTATAATGCTACATTAATGGATATATCTAATTCTAACAAGTTATTAGTGAATAAAGAAGCTTTTCAACAAGAAGGTTTAGAAGTTGTTCTTAACTTTCAAAGCAATATGGAAGATGATGATGATTATATAGATTGAGAGAGAAGTGACATTGATGTATGCATTACTCTTATTAATGCTGATAATGATAACATGGTTAGTAAAGATATGGATTCTGAAACTAAAATTAAAGATAATGACTTACCTTTATGATTAATCATTTTGTATTATATATTATTGTTTGATATATCTATGAAGATCTATGAAATGTCTCTACTTTGGATCACTTGTCATTCCTGGTTGATTAGAAATATGCAATATATTGAAATTCTCAATTGCCAACAAGTTATCTCATATTCAAATCATGACACAATATATCATAACTTAACTTAGAACTATCAAACTTTTGGATAAAGTATTGAAAATACCATATTCATCAATAGGAGCATCATAATCATAACTACTAATTATGAAAAGGCATGTAGTTCTGTCAAAATTGATTCCTCCATGATACTATGAAAAGATGACAATGGATAAACATATCATAAAAAGAGATTGATATTTGTTGAAATTATCAATACCTCACTAACGCTAAGTTTTGTTAATTCCTTCAAAAAGAGCATCTTTAGCCTGTTGGGAAGATTGTATGAGGTTACTAACATCTATGAGTTGTTGATCAATCAAAGGCTTAAGTTGTGGCATGAGAACCTACATACGTAGTCACAGCCTTTAGAACAAGTTAGGTAAGAAGTTATGCATATATATTTATAAATGAAATAATTCAAATTCATAAAAGAATCAACTTAGCTATGACATAACCAAGAAAAGATAAGAATTTTCTCAACATAGTATAATAAAAATGGCATTATTCCATTTTAAGGTACATGATAAATCATAAGAAATATATGAAAATGAGTCACTTATTGTGAAATGTCCATGTTGTTCTCTTCATAAATTACCATTATTAGTGAAGAGAAAATCAAATAGCTACTATAATACGATATGAATGGACCCTTTAATGTAGAGATTTAGCATCACCAGAAAGAGGTGCAGGCATCATATTCTACTAAAGAATAATTAAGAAAAAGAAAAGGTAAGAAACAATTACACAATAAAAAGTATAAAGTAGTTATCATACAAGAAATAATGACACAATAGCTGCTTAATTTCAGTGGTCATATCCACTTTCATAAAAGTGAAGGCGTCGAGCCTTGCTAATGACACATGAAAGTATGCAATTTGTACAAAATGTAGGATAGGTACTAATTTTGAAAATGAATAAGATTAAACATAATTCAATTCATATATTGCTTAACATATCATACAAGTGAGAAACACAAGAGATAATAAAATAATTATCAAGCCAGCAGTACATGTCATGGTGTATCTATTACCCAAGGAAATAACATACCTTAAACCACAAAAGTAAATTAAAAACTAAGTAATTTTATGATATTTCTATAGGATAATTATTAGAAGCAAGTTCTAAATGGAACATAAAGTTATTCACCTTAACACATTATACCTAAATGATTCTTTTTTTTTAGTTAGTAATCAAACTTTAAAAAACTAAAGGCAAAAAAAAGGTGGGACGAAGATTAAACAAAATGAAAATAATCACAAAAGTGCATACATTAAGATAGGCATGTAGTTATGTTTTCAATATAAATCAACAAGTAGTAAGGATTAACTTTTTTACTTTATTTAAAAGAATACTTATCATAGAATTTCCACTTTCTCGAATGATTTAGGAAAATAAAAGCAACACAATCACTTATGATTAGTTCTGAGAAAAAACTAACAATATCATTTAGTTTACTTTATTTTACTTACTACTAGAGAAAATTTAAAGAATAATGTTCACTATGTTAATTGATAACAAACATGAAGTTCAAACACATAAATGGAAAAAGTGGAATATTGAACATCAGTGTCCACTTTGCAAAAAGTTACAGAAGCATAGTTCTGGCAAAACAATTACCTTGAATTTATCATCTCAACAAGTGGCCCTGCCAAAGAAAAGGGGATGATTACGGAGTTTTCTTCGTTGATCTTCTTGAACATTATCCTTATGCATCAATTGTTCCTTCGACTTATATTCTACATTATATTAGTTATTTGATTCTTAGAAGTGTGAGGAGTACTTCTTAAGTAAGGATTCTAACACCCTTGAATGTAAAGATTCATTATCGCTAGGTTAATCATCCCATTTAATCAGATTTATGCAAAACTTTCATGATTTTAATAATTAATTAAACATAATTATTCAATTAAAATTACATTTTCTTATAAGTTGATGTTAGATTTACCATTCATCAAGCTCCTACTTTCCTTCTTCACTTCCATTGCTAATCATGATAGATCAATAAAGAAAATGGTAGATCCAAAATCATGTAGTCTTTTTCTTCTCTCGTGTTGTTATTCCCTTCTTCATCTATTTGTGCTCTTATTCTTTCATATTTTCTTGTTCTTTTTCTTTTTCTTCTTCTTTGTCTTTTCCTTTTTTTGTCTCTTTCTTTCGTCTTCTTCATCTTAACTTATTATTATTATTATTATTATTATTATTATTATTATTATTATTATTATTATTATTATTATTATTATTATTATTATTATTACAATTATCACCACCATTATCACAATTATCCACTTATTTTCTTCTTACTTTATATTGGATATAATAAATCTTATTATTTATATATTAAATAAAAATAATTATATCATTGCCGATGTATATTCTTCTAAAATAAGTATTTGGAATTTAGCTAAATAATCATTTTATATAGTATTAAAAAAACTTATATAATTATTTAATTAAAATAAAATTAAAGGTAGAAAATTAACTAAACTTAGAATGATCTTAATATATATTATATTCTAATTTAAAAACTAATGTTTATGAGAAATTAAAATATCTTCACTATTAATTTATTTAGCAAGGAAAATTTTCATATATAAAATATAATGTAACCAATACTTTAACTTTAATGATAAAATTTGTATACCATCATTGTAACTAAAAGAATTTTTATTAAAATACTAAATTAAAGGCAAATTTTATAGACTTTAGACTATAAAAACCTCATTAAAATTTTACAATTATTGACAAAAATTTATTTATTTATTATGAAATAAATTTAATATTGTATCATTTATTTAGTTATATATAATTTGTTTTATAGCAACTTTATCTTTTTTTGATATTGTTATTTGCTATAGAATTTCTTGAGTAATAGTTATTTTCAAATTTTAATTATAAATGAATCAAAAAAGCTAATAATGCAATTAATAAATTATTTTTGCTACAAAATTTAATTTTTGTAATTAAATGAATTGGTTAGCTACCTGTTGGACCCTAAATTAATTCAGCTAATTAAAATATTTATGAGCTAACTAAAGTAGACAAATTAATTAAAGTTTACTCTCAAATTCCTTTCAATCTCCTCGCTTTCTTAGTCATTCTCTTAACTACCTTCATTGTTCCTCCAATTTTTCAAGCAAGCTATTAAATACGTCCAAGCAAATTGTTTCAAGGAGTTCGAGGATTCCGCAATTGCCTAGCGCATTAATCGAGGACTCCATCTTCTGGCACGCTTGCATTTAACTTTCTCAAATTCGTGCCAAACACTACCATATTACCCATAGCTAAAATATTTATAGCTAAAAGATTATTATTGCTATGAAATTTAACTATTAAAAAAATGCATTTGCTACATCAATAAAATAATTAACACTAAATCTTTCAATGAAAAATAAATTAATTACCATTTGTTATTTTATATAACTATGCTTTCATGGCTGAATATGTATAATGTTGTAGTGAATTGATGCATTAAAAACATGCAACTTAAACTTTGCTCGATCTTTAAATTCTTGAGAGAAAATAAACATTATTCAATCAACATGAACATATACTTGATCACAAATAAGAAAGGTAAAAAAAATAAAATAACATTTATCAAACTTTTGTTACATTTTACTTTCTTATCAATAAGAACCAATTTCAAAACCTATTAACTTAATATTATTATTGATGTTGAAAATTTTTACATTCAACATATTCTTACTATAGTAATCCAATCTTCCTATGAAGATATGAAAATAAAAATACATCATATGTATTGAATACATATATAATTGCTTCAAATACAATGAATCATAAATTAAAAATTTATATATTCTATCCATATATATAGTCAAAATATAAATATATTAGCAATATCAAAAATTGAATAAAAATATATGAAAAAGATATATGTTTTTATGTTATTAGAATTAAAAATAAAATTTCTTAAGTATCTAAATTTGTAACATAAGAAATTTAATTATATATATAAAAAAAAGAATTATATATGTTAAGATTCAATTATATATATATGTATGTATGTATGTATGTATGTATGTATGTATGTATGTATGTATGTATGTATGTATGTGTTAGACCCTAGATTTTGATGTGTGTGCTACGTGTGAATCAATTTAAGTTATTTGTCATTTTTATGTATGAATTTGTGTTGGTACGGGAGTACCTGTTTTGGTACGGGCGTACCAAATGGCTTAGTTGAGTGGTACGGCCATACGGCTGACCATATCCAGTTAGTACTGTTTAATAGAGCATGGTACGGGCGTATCGTTGCTCGCAGGAATTTGGTTTGTTAGTAAACCTGTTTTGGTACAAGCATACCATTGGGTGGTATGGCCATACGTGAACTCACAGGAAAATTGTTTGTTATGAAACTTGTTTTAGTACGGGTGTACCAATGATGGTACAGGCGTATTATATTTCCCTCTCATTTTTTCATTGAGATTTTTAAATTCGTACGAGCGTACAAAAACAAGTACGGTCGTACGCGACTTTAAAGAAAGGTTTTAAACCCTTTCTAACGGCTATTTTTTATACAGAACTTTCATATCTTTATCTGTAAGGGCTAATTTTGCAAAGTAATTATTCCATTGAGCATTGATTGTCAAGAGCAAGTAAGTTTGCTTGTATTTTGTGTTTCTATCATTTGTAAACTCTCATTTATATTATTCCCACTTGTGAAAAGCTAAGGATTGCTTTTATGGGTTGATGAGTGATTAATGCTTGGGCATTAAATTGTAATTGAGAGTTTGTGATATTGATTTTGTAAAGATTTGAGTGTGAGCCTGGAAAACAATGGAGTTTTTTGATTCATTTATAAAATCCTAATTGTATTTAATTAAGATTTAGTGTAACCATAAGTCGAGACTTAGGAGAAGTGGACGTAGGCAAGAGTTAGTGCTGAACCACTATAAACCGACACGTATTACCTTTTTCCGCAAAGGATTTCAATATGTATGTATGTGTGTGTGTATATATATATATTAATTTATTTACAAACATTTGCATTTAATTATTTTTTTAAACCATCATTTAATTATTATAAATCAAAGAATGATATGTAAAAAGATGAAAACAAACAAAGAAAAATAGCAATAGATGAAATTGAAAAGTGTATATATATATATATAAGGATTATATTTTGATTTCAATTTTTATTATTTTTTAAATATTTTTTGAAATTAAAATTCTTGAAATTTTAAAATTAATTTTTTAACCATAACACTATTTCTAATATTAAATATAAATAGAATACATCATCAGAATTTTCAACAAAGAAAATGTATTAAAGTAAATTAGCACTCTTTTTATAAAAAATTACATGAAACTAAAAAGAATAATATAAGAAAATAATATAAGAGCCATCATAAAAAAATCAAATCTAATTACTTTATAAATATCGTACAATAACATCACATTATAAGGACAGTCTAACTAATACAATAAGATATCAAAAGTTAGAGAAGAAAATTTTATATCCTGGATAAATCATACAAATAATCTTGCATCCTCGTCAAAATAATGTGAATGGTAAAACCCATTTCAATAAATATAAAATCAATATCTTTGGAAATTAGGTAGATTAATTTAAAAAAATCTTATAAAAGCTTGTTGATTTTTGTTCTTCTTTTTTAAAATTTTGATAGACACAAAATTTATTATAAAAGAGAAATAAAATAGTATTAGATGATATAAATTATCTAATTATAAATTAAACTTATTATTAGATTAAATAAAAGTAAAAAATATAAATACTGAAGAAAAAGAAAAACGAGAAGAAACCAATTGTGAGAAGGATGCAGAGGATGAGACGGAGGAAAGGGATGAATTAAGGGTTCCCAAAAATGCTTCTTTTTAAAATTAATGATAAATAAAAATTAAGATGAGTAAGTAGCCGTGTAAGAACCTAGGACGGCTGCATCCAGTTGTAGCCGCCATGAATCTGCCTCCATCTTTCTTTTATTACCCACTGGAATCATGACGTGTACATATTGTTTCATTACATGTTGCATGACGAAAATGATGATTTAACTATGTTATTGCTTTGGTTTATTTTAAATTAAATTCAAAATAATAACATTTATAACTATGATACATTAAAACATATATTACCTTTTATTATTTTATTTTTTAATCAACGTGAAAATTAATGATTAGTTTAATTGCTATAAATATAAATTTTAATTTTTTTATTAATTAAAAACGTCAATTTTCACTATTTACATGAATAAAAAAATTAACAAATAAATATTTTTCAAATTATTATTACTAATTACATTTTCCGTACGCATCTTAAAATTAGATTATTTTTTCACATTACCATTATTAATTACTTTCATTAATATATATCTTAAACTCATTTATTAAAACTGAAAAAAATTTTAAATAGTTATATTATAATTTTTAGAAAAGAATATATATCTTAAATCATTTATTAAAACTCAAATAAATTAATTAATTTTAAAATAGTTATATAATAATTTTTAAAAAAGGAATTTTTATGTTATTATGAATTTATTAATAATATATTGATATATTATTGAATGTCAAATATTTATTAATTTTATATTGATTGATATATAATTAATAATAATTAATATATTTAATATTTAATAAAAATTAATATATATTATTATATTATTAATACATTTCTAATGGGATAAATTTACACTAGAACCACGGCCCACAAAATGGAAAAAGATAAAAAAAAAAAAAAGTCAA
Organism: Dalechampia spathulata; assembly: GCA_948192965.1. Classification (NCBI taxonomy): domain Eukaryota; kingdom Viridiplantae; phylum Streptophyta; class Magnoliopsida; order Malpighiales; family Euphorbiaceae; genus Dalechampia; species Dalechampia spathulata. Next base: position 33,845 of record CANYBF010549960.1, on the reverse strand, counting down.
TAATTACAAGGTAAGTGGGGGCATATGCTGTCTTGTTTAGCCTATAATTAATTTAATGGGTTCACACACTTCAGCATATCATACAGAAAACTACACTAAACAATTAAAGATGGCCACTACCTCTTTCATCTCTGCAGTTTCAAGAAGGTAACTCTTATGAACATATATATATATATATATATATATGTATATATACATCTTTATGTGACAGTGGAATGATTTGAAACTTAAAGATTAGGTATTAATTGTTATGTTATTGCTGATTGTTAATCAGGCTAGAGGGGAAGGTAGCACTGATCACCGGGGCCGCAAGTGGGATTGGTGCTTGCACGGCGAAAGTATTCGCTCGCCATGGTGCCAAAGTGGTAATCGCAGATATTCAAGACGAATTGGGTCATTCTATTACTCAATCTCTAGGCTCATCAAACTCAATTTACGTCCATTGCAATGTCACCGATGAGACCCAGCTTAAAAACGCTGTTGACACGGCTGTTTCCACGTATGGCAAGCTAGACATCATGTTCAACAATGCTGCCATTATTGACGAATATAAACCACGCATAATTGACAACGAGAAGGCTGACTTCGAACGTGTTCTTAGCGTTAACGTTACCGGAGTTTTCCTGGGAATCAAACACGCTGCTCGCGTAATGGTTCCGGCACGATCTGGTAGCATTATTTCAACCGCCAGTGTTAGTTCTACAGTTGGTGCTGCAGCCTCACATGCATACTGCTGTTCAAAACATGCTGTTCTAGGACTAACCAGGAATGCAGCGGTTGAGCTCGGGCAATTCGGCATCAGGGTGAATTGCTTGTCACCTTACGGGCTTGCGACGCCTTTGTCGACGAAATTTAACGAGCTTGAAGACAAGGGTTTAGAGGATGCGATGAATAAGATTGCTAACTTGAAGGGTGTTACCCTGAAGACAGAGGATGTGGCGAATGCTGCAGTTTATCTAGCAAGTGAGGAGGGTAGGTATATTAGTGGGCACAATCTGCTTATAGATGGAGGATTTACCATTCAAAACCCTTCATTTAAGATGTTTCAATACCCAGATTCTTAAAAATATTACCCCCCCACAACCTGTTTTGTTACCTTCTCCCATATGTCATATAATTTGCATTTTCTGTTCTTATCGTATATTTAATTTGGTTCGATTTTAAATCATCTGTATTATTCAGTATCCCTGTTGAAACAAGAATGAATAAAACAAGAAAATCACATCACAGCGGAAAGGAGCTTGTTTGCTGCTTCTTGGTAGTATTATGGCACTGTATGATTCTCAGCATTATTATGAGGTCTACATCACCAATGCCTTCAATGGACACATACATTCCATAGCCACCCAACAACTAATTAATTTTTTTACCTCTCAACAGCAAAAAGTCATTTCCTGCACTTTAAAGCTTAAATAATTTATTCATAAGTGAAGTTGTAATGGATATAGATTCCATAAGTTATTAAATCAAATCCAACCAAATAAAGTTATTTAATTAATATTTTAATTCACCAAATTTTACCAATTAACCAAACCAAATTCTTTTAGTTTAGTTGAGTTTAAAGCAATAATATTTTATATGAAATTATTAATTTATATTTTTTATTATTTAAATTAAATACTGTCTAATTAATTTTAAAATATAATTTTCAGTCAATTAACAAGATAATCATACTGAAATTTTCAAAAAAGGTTTGAAAAAAATAAATTTATATCAGTCAAAACCTATCAACAGGAACATGCTCTGCGATCATTGCATTCAATCTCTGTCCTCTTCCTTGGGCTACCGCACCACCGTTTCCACCGCCACCACCCCCGCCGTCTTTTTCAAACCCAAGCCCACATTCCGGACCCATCCCTTCATTAGGTCATTACTTAGAAACTCCCATTCTCAGTATCGAAAAATGGAATTCGATGACAGCAACAACAACAAACAGAAAACCTCTGTTGAATTCTTAACCCAAAAAGTCTACGCTCCACCTTCATGGGCAACTCATCTCAATCCTATCCCCGCTCATCAATTCTCTCTTGGCCACTTTTCCACTCCTATTCATCGTTGGAATCTTCCCAATTTGCCGAATGGCACTGAGGTTTGGTTAAAGGTGTGAACTTTTTGCACACCCATCAAATCATAACCATATTTTCCGCCCTGTTTGATATCCCTTTTAATTTATACAGAGAGATGATTTATCTGGGATGCAATTGAGTGGTAATAAAGTGAGAAAGTTGGAATTTTTGATGGCTGATGCAGTGGGTAAAGGTGCTGATTGTGTTATTACTATTGGTGGTATTCAAAGCAATCATTGCCGAGCTACTGCTGTTGCTGCTAAGTATCTTAATCTCGACTCTTATCTTATACTTCGCACCTCCAAGGTTGACCCGTGTTCATTTTGTTTTTGTTTATTTTGAAGTTAATGGATGTTACCAACTTGCTTGTTTTACTGAGACTTTTACATATTTGTTGATGTGTTGGTTCAGCTCTTAGTTGATCAGGATCCTGGTCTGACTGGAAATCTGTTGGTGGAGCGTTTAGTTGGAGCTAATGTTCAACTCATTTCAAAAGAAGAATATTCACAACTTGGGAGCGTGGTTTGTCATTCATTACCTATTAGTTTCGATACTCTCAGGCATTTCATTTCATGTCAGCTGCCATTGGTTTTACATTTAGTGTAGCTTCTGATTGCTCTGACCGGTGCATTTCTTTCTGGTGTGGTTTTGTGCATGGTCTCTGTTTCTTACATTCTCTTCCCCTGAACTAGTCCTCGTTTGTCTTAAGAATTTAGTTGATAGGTTTTGACTGTATTTGTTAAACCTTTGGTGTCAGACTCTTACTAGTATCTTGGAAGAAAGGCTGCTGAAGGAAGGAAGAAAGCCGTATGTCATCCCTGTCGGCGGATCAAACTCCATAGGCACCTGGTGAGTTTGGGGGAATGATGCATAATCTTCCTTCTTCCTTAGTATGCCATTCACCTGTATAAATCAACTTCCCATTTTATGAAATGTTTCTTCCAAAGCCTACTTGTGTATGCAGTTTATTTATTTATTTCATCAACTCCATTAGAGATGAACTTTTTTCTTAATAATATGTTAACTTTAGATTTGACTTGTTCTTTGTTTGTTTCATTTTCCTCCTACTATGTACAAATTTTCTTACCGTGATGAAACTGAAAGAATTATGAAGCTGTTTATCTTGTTCCTTAATTACTTTTATTTCTTATGAGTCAAAATTTCTAGAATTCCCATGAAACATGTCATTTTTCTAATTGTCATATGATGCTCTGTTTCAAATTCCTGTCAGGGGTTATGTTGAAGCGATCAGGGAAATTGAGCAACAAGTTCAAGCAAGCGGCGGCAAACTGAAATTTGATGATATAGTTGTAGCATGTGGCAGGTGCATATCTATTGTGCCTGTTAAACTTCTTTATCCTTGTCTTTAGCAAGTTAAGTATGTTTTACTTTTGGTTTGAACATGTTTATGAAGTTCACTTGAATGTGGACACACATTCGTGCAGAATGCAGAAACTTATTCAGGAAAAATTCTTACATGAACCCAGTCCACAATGCAAAGTTATGACCTATCAGTAATATAATGATATATGTTAGTTTTTATTAAATATTACACTCACATTGACTGTTATTTATATAATAACGGTTAATGATAACTATGTATTAATCGATATAAAACTAATATATATATGATATTTAATGAAAACTAACACATGTTACTGTATTATTGATGAGTATACGATACTATGTGATGAACTGAATTCATGCAAAAATTTCTCCATGTCTTGCCCCTTCATATTAATTAAAGAAATTAAGATAGATCACTTTTGTTACTGATTTCCAGTGGAGGTACAATAGCCGGTCTGGCACTTGGATCACAGTTCGGTACTTTGAAAGCAAAAGTATGTCCTCTATTTCATAGATATTTAAGTTTGTCTTTTACATGCCAAATTAACTCTATATTTGCATGTTTCTATCATATAGGTTCATGCTTTCTCTGTCTGTGATGACCCTGATTACTTTTACAACTTTGTTCAAGGCCTAATCGATGGGCTTGAAGCAGGTGTTAGTGCACGTGACATTGTAAACATTCAAAATGTAAGTGCATCGTCATATTACTGGAGATTTGGTTTATTCATGTTCTTTTCTCCAACTTCCATTGACATGTAATCAGTAAATTTTAATTCCCGTCTGCATATTCGTGGGTGCATCCGTTGAGAAGTCAGGATGCTATTTGCATTGTTCAACTATGATTAAAAGGTTTATCGAGACTGATGACTATGAAAAACGATCCAGATCATAAGTATTATGTATTTCCATCATTTAGTTCGACATACCTTCCTGTTCCCTCAAACCGTTTCATGTTTGGATTAGAAATTTCTACTAAGAAAGTATTCTGAACGTTTCTTGGATTGCAATCTTCAAATGAAACACCGCCATGCCCCGGTGGTCTCTCCAGGTGTGTTAAGCCTCGAACACCATGTAATCTGTATTATCTTCCGTAATTATTATTTATTATCCTTTCTTCAGGCCAAAGGCATGGGCTATGCAATGAACACCTCTGATGAGCTTCAGTTTGTCAAGGAAATCGCTGCAGCTACTGGCGTTGTTCTTGATCCAGTTTACAGGTATGGTTAACTGTACCATTTTCAATAAAGTTTTGCATATTTTTCATCCACAATTTTTGCGAGAGGGATCGTTTTTTGTGACTAGAATATCTTAAAACATCATATACTGAAGTTGCATAAAATGCAAATATCATTGATCAGTTCAATTTTCCATCATTATCTCAAAAACAATGCTTAGATTGTTATATATGACTAGAATATCCTAAAATATCATGTACTCCAATCGCTTAAAATACGAATATCAATGATCAGTTAAATTTTCGACCGTTAAGTCTCAAAGTGCATCTGATAACAACAGTTGCTTAATTCCTGCAGCGGGAAAGCAGCATTCGCAATGATGAAAGACATGGCAGAGAATCCACAGAAATGGGAAGGGAGAAAGATCTTATTCATACACACTGGCGGGCTCCTCGGCTTATATGACAAGGTCGACCAGATGTCGTCGTTGGTGAACAACTGGTCTCGCATGGATGTCGACGAATCTGTTCCGAGGAAACCCGGATCAGGTAAAATGTTCTAGAGGAGCAGCGATTCCAGTTGTATCGCATTGGAATGTATAGTCATGGTGAATTCATTGCAACAGATTGTAGGTTGGAGTCATTCTCCATCCTCGTCTCATGAACTAATCATGTATTTCTAATTGTCTTTTGTATTACCCTAAAGACCTTAAAATTGTCCAAGAAAATAATAAGTGCTAAATTGGGTGCAATTATAATTTTGAATGCTTCTATGAAAATTATGAGGGCATTAAAACTAAAGTTCTATAACATCCATTATTTATCATAATTTTGTATTTTATTTTATAAAATTCTTTTATCATGATAATATTTTTTATAATTTTGAATTAATATTTATTATTTAAGAATTATATACTTGTGAAAAATATTATTTAATATTCTTATTTATGTTTATCATGTGTTTTTGTTATCATTTAAGAATATTTTTTGTAATTTTAATAAATATTTTCTATTTTTAAAAAAATTATAAATAATATTTTTATTTATATAAGTTTATTATCATTATAAATTAAAACTATTGGATAATTAAAATAAAATAAAATAAATTCTTATAAATTATTTGTTATAAATTTAATATAACTAGCATTTTTAAAATTTTAATAATTTAGATAATTAAATTATTTAAGTTCTAAATAATCATTGAATTTTCATTGAAAAAGTTAAAATCATATTTTAACAATGTGTAATATTTTGTAACTTTAATAAATATCTTATATTTTTAAAAATAATCATAAGTAATATTTTCTATCATGAAATCCAAGTTTGGAGGTAACGCAATAATTAAAGAAGAGTTGAAAAGAGTGAACATGGACACAAGAAATTTGTAATGGTTTGGCCAACAAATGTCTACATCCACTTACTCAAGTAAACAACTTGTTTCATTAATACATAAATATAATAAAGAATTCTTTTAACAAAAATTCAATTTCAAGTGTTTTTCCAAGGCTTATACTAAATCTTTACAATAAGTGTTTTTCTAAAGCTCACACTAAACCTTACTCAATCATAATCCTTTCCTATCTTTCAAAACATAATTCAAGAGAAAGACAATAAGGATTAAAAATCCACAAATCCTTTTCAAAGGATTTACAACTCAAGAAATCAAGAAATACTCAAGAATACATCAAAATGTATTTAACAAAGAAAATAATAATTGTAGATTGATTTTTTACATTCAATAAGGTTAATCTACACTTATATAAGCTATTCTAAACTTATATGACCGTTGGGGATACATTAAATGCAAAATAGAATCGTTATACAACTTTTTCAAAAATAGTGAAAAATACGTATTTTGACCCATATGGCCATACGCCTTCCCGTACGCCCATACGACACCCAAAAAATGACTCCAAAATAAGTGTGAAGCATCCATATAATCATACCATTAAGTGGTATGCTCATACCATCGGTACGCATGTACAGCCTACCGAACCAAATGGTACGCCCATACCACGTTTAAAAATACTCGAAACTTCAATAACTTTTATAAAATATTATTTGTTAACATTAAAACTAAAATCAAGGATCCCAAAATCCAACACATCATACAATTTTATCATAGAATCAGTCATTATAAATTAAAACTATTATTATATTATTATTAAAATAAAATAGAATTAATTTTAACAAATTTTTATTATTTAATAAATTTTTATTTTTTAAAACTAATCATTTTTAATAAATATGATTACTGAAACTACTTTGTGTAGCTTTTATAATGAAAATCTTAAGTTAATAATGTGTAATACTGTATGATTTTAATAAATATTTCAAATTTTTAAAAAATCATAAATAATATTTTTATTTTTATAATTTTATTATTAAAATTAGTTATTATAAATTAAAATTATTACTATTAGATCATTAAAATAAAATAAAATAACCTTTTATAAATTATCTATTACAAATTTAATATAATTAACATTTTTTAAACTTTAATAATTTAGATAATTAAATTATATAAATACTAAATAATTATAGAATTTCGATTAAAAAGTTAAATCATTTATTAACAATGTGTGATATTTTATAATTTTAATGAATACCTCATTTTTAAAAATAATCATAAGTTTTATTTTTCTTTATATAATATTATTATATAATTCAGTTGTTATAAATTAAAACAATTATTATTAAATTATTAAAATAAAATAAAATAAATTTTAGTAAATTGAGATTATTTAATAAACTTTTATTTTCTTGAAACTAATTATTTGTAATAAAATAATTAATTTTAATAAATTTTAGTTTTAATAAATTTAGAGAAATAATAAAACTATCATTTCACTTGTTTCTCTTCTCTCTTATAATATTAATTACAAATTCAAGAGAGATGTATTTAATCAATCTACTTCGTTTGACTTTTGTAATATAAGTTTGAAAATTTTAATTTATATTTTAACAATGTAAAATATTTTCTAACTTTAATAAATATCTAATAAAATATAAAATAATTATTAATTAGAAAATATAAATCAAATTAATAATATTTATCTTTAAATAAAATTTATCTAGATAAAAAATTAGATAATGTAATATAAATTATAAAATAATAAGTAATTAACAAATATAAATAAAATTAGTAATATTTATCTTTAAATAAAATTTATTTAGATAATCATTAGATAATATAATATAAAATATAAAATGATTAATAATTAATAATTAATAAACACAAATAAAATTAACAGTATTTATTTTTGAATAAAATTTGTTTAAATAAAAATAAGATAATATAATATAACATATAAAATAATTATTACTGACAAATTAAATATTTTAGAAAATAATAAAATTTAAGGAAAGGATAAAACTATCTTTTTCAATATCTATTAATTACAATTAATACATTTATTTTATGCACTAATTTACATTAAAAAATTTATTTTATTATTTATATTTGTTAGAATAATTTTTATATTTATTTTTGATAAGTTTTAAAAAGTAATATTTATCTTTACGTAAATTTTAAAAAATAGTATTTATTTTTGAATAAAATTGAAAGGAAGAGAATGGGAGGGTAGAATTTTATTTTCACGTCCCTTTTACTTTTTTCAATATAGTATGATGATATCTCATATTTTTTAAAAAAATCAAAAATAATTTTTTTATTTATATAATTTTATTATAAAAATTAATTATTATAAATTGAAATTATTATAATTTGATAACTAAAATAAAATAAAATAAATTTTTATAAATTATCTATTATAAATTTAATATAATTAGTGTTTTCTAAATTTTAATAATTTTAATAATCAAATTATGAAAATACTAAACAATTATAGGATTCTGATTAAAAAAGCAAATCATCTATTAATAACGTGTAATATTTTATAACTTTAATAAATATATCATATTTTTAAAAATAATCATAGTATTATTTTTCTTGATATAATATTATTATAGAATTCAATTGTTAAAAATTAAAATAATTAATATTAAATTATTAAAATAAATAAAATTAGTGTTAGTAAATTTAGATTATTTAATAAACTTTAATTTTCTTTAATTAGTTTTAATAAATGTAGAGAAATAATAAAACTATCATTTCACTTGTTCCTCTACCCTCTTATAATATTAATTATAAATTTGAGATATATGTACTCAATCAATCTACTTTTACTTTTGTATCATGAGTTTGAAAATATTAATCTATATTTTAATAATGTGAAATATTTATAATTTTAATAAATATTTCATAAAATATAAAATAATTATTAATCAATAAATACAAATCAAATTAGTAGTATTTATTTTTGAATAAAATTTTTCTAAATAAAAAATTAAATAATATAATATAAATTATAAAACAATTAACAATTAACAAATATAAATAAAATTAATAATATTTATCTTTAAATAAAATTTGTTTAGATAAATATTAAGTAATATAATATAAAATATAAAATAATTAATGATTAATAAATATAAATAAAATTTAAAGTATTTATGTTTGAATAAAATTGAAAGGGAGGAAAGGAGATAGACTTTTATTTTCATTTTTTTCCCTAAGTATATGATATAAGAAACATATATTTATATTTATAACTAAAATAAGTAATATTTATGAATTTAAAAATATGTATAGAAATAAAAAATAAAAATCTTATATTTGTTAGTGAAATAGGAGGTAATAACAAAATTAATAATATTGAAAGAGTGAGGATTCGATGATGAGATGGAACATAATCTTGTAATAGTTGAATATAATTTGGTCGCTTGCTTATAAAGTAATATTAATTACATTGACATGAATCCTTCGGATTCGGATTTGATTCGATTCGAGTTTCGATACCGTAAATATGATATTCACTTAGAATAGGAAAAAAAGAGACATGAATTAGGTGTTTTTATTTGTCTTTATCCTCTGACTGCATTATAAATACATGAGTCATTCCGACGGTTTTTAATCAAATTCAAATTCCAAGCAGAGAACTTTGTCTGCTTACCAATGGCGATTTCCATCCAAGACTATGGACTTCTCAACAGCACCCACAATCTCTACGACATTACCTTCTTCACCGACCGGATCCACACTCTTGTCACCCACTCCCCTGCTCTCGTCGACCAATGGCTCACCCAAACCCGTTACCACTCCAACCAACACTCAACCACCATTGTCGGGCTAGACGTGGAATGGCGCCCTAATTTCAACCGAAATTTCGAAAACCCGGTTGCCACTCTCCAACTCTGCGTGGGTAACAGGTGTTTGATCTATCAGCTGATTCATTCACCACATATCCCCCAATCGCTTCATGGGTTTCTTCAGGACTTGAATTTTATCTTTGTTGGGGTTGGAATTGAAAGCGATGCTGAAAAGCTTCTGGGGGATTATTCGTTGAATGTGGGAAGGAGGGTGGATTTGAGGCGTTTGGCTGCGGAGAATTTGGGAATCATAGAACTGAGGAATGCTGGACTGAAGGAACTGGTTAGGCAAGTTCTGGGGAAAGAAATTGAAAAGCCACAAAGGATCACAATGAGCAGGTGGGATAGCATGTGGTTATCTCATGAACAGGTTCAGTATGCTTGCCTTGATGCTTTCGTATCCTCTGAAATTGGCAGGACATTGATTTAGGATGAATCTTTTATGATAGAGACCAATCTGTTAGGATGAACTTGAATGGTAGTTTCTTTTATAGTATGATGATCATCTTGGTTTGGATGTTGTTAGTAAGTTTTATCGGGTATTAATGAAGTTTGTCGTTATGGTATTTTGTTGAATGGAATAGTCTGAAACAGTAACAACCTTGCTTCCAGCCATTGCCAGATGCTGAAAGTTTGGTTTATATAGACGAATTCATTAAAATTAACGAATACAAGTCTAAATGAATGGAGTGTTATCTAACTAGCTGAACATTATATAGCTTTTTTTTGTTAATCCGTGAATAGCTTGATTCATGCACAACCCTGATTGACAGAAATAAACGATATCCTTCTCAAAAGAAATAAGATTTTCTGGAATTAACATGTATATAAAGGATGACAGATAGTGTAAATGGAGCTTATATATGAAACTGAAAAAAAATGTGTTAGCATTAGTATGAAATTTCAGAGGTGAATGGATCTTATGTACTGTATACATTACTAATTTGCAATTTGGATTTTACTATTCAGAAACTGGAATTCTTCCAAGTACTGGATTCAGAATGCTTTTATCATCTTCCATTGTTTGCTCAAACTCTTCTCTAATAATTTTGCCTCAAATATCAACTCGTTTTCACTTTATTTTTTGAAAACCTTATCAGTAAAAAAAGGTAAACAAATATTTTTTGAACCCCTAGACGGGAGCATAAGATCCTTACCAAAAATTGCACACTTGGCTCAGAAATTTGTTGTTGTTGTTATGGTATTTAAATCCAATCAACATCAAAATGGTTCCAAGACAAGGAAAAGGACATGTCAACATCATTAGCACAGCATGACTAATGATGACCGCGAACTCAGTAAGCAGCCTTTGATTTCAATCAATGTCGGATGGTAGCCTGTATGTGCGTGTGATGCGAATCTGTATCAGAAAGCAAGCACAAGAGACTTATTGGCAATCGGAGAAAACAAGAATTTGACAATGTTCACTTGACAGTATTGAAACTATATTGATGAAGAACGTATCAGATAGGTAATTGGTTACATTTTACACTAGACCTTCCAACCATCCAAACAGACTGAACAGTTCTATTATAAGTTGTGATCAAAATGAAGTGCAACCAGAAACGTGTGAGCGAACATGTGTACTTGGAAACACACACAATAGAATCTGAAACGAGAGTGACTGAAACTGCGTTAAAAGTAATCATTACCTTCGCAAAGGCATAAATTGCTCGCAAGATTCTCGCATAATCAGTTCCAAGCATTTGAATTACCACATCTGCCAGAAAAGTGCCCCACAACCTACAAAAAAAATAATATGGTGAAATGGTCATGTGAAGGTCTTATTTTTCCTGATAGGACAGAAGAACTTCCATTTTAAACCAAGCAATGCAACAGTTACATTGTGAAGCAAGCCAAATATTTACCATTGTCAGGCGGATAAATGAATTCCCTCAGTTCTGAATATAATTTCATACGATATTGGCCCGAGTTTTCTATATTTAAGTAGATATATTTAAAAGTGGAATTGGACCAAAGAAGCACGATGAAATCATCCTAGTTTCAATATGCAAAGGTTGGCACTTGCCTCGATAGAAATAAACAATAGAGTAGCCCAGGTCTAGACAAGAACGAAAACAAAAGGGAAAAGAGTTTAACGGAATCCATGACAGCGAGAAATCCTTAAGTTAAGCACATTAACTCCATTCACAAACACTTCCAAACATCTGGCACAAATTTTGGTGATTGAGCAACTTTTCACTTGCTAGGCACACAACAAATTGTCAAATAGAACCAAGTTCATTTAGAAGGATTTTTTTTTTCAAAAAGGACCCTAACTTTTTCAATTCAGACTGGTCAGAGTTTCCAGTTTGGTTCTAATTCTTCTTCGGAGATTTGGGAGGGATTCTCCAATAACCAAGCTCGACCCACCATACTAGAAGATGCTTATCCTGTACTGAGACAGCATTCCCAAGTATTTGCATTATAACTAAACCTTTCTCTCTAACCAAACAATCTACGTTTCTTTTCCTCTAGCAAAACAAAGATAAAACATAACAGACCCCAATGCAAGTAACAAACAGACAGTAAAAGATTGGAAACAAACAAAGCTTCTAACATTCATAAGTTGTTTTCTTATTGCAGAAGAGATCAATACATTGGCCCAAGAAATGACAACATGCTCCTGAAACCCAGATATCGTGATGCAGCTCCAGTTAAACCCTGTAAATGGTACAATCATGAATAACACACCATCATCGATAGAATCAAACACTTTATTGTAGCATGGTAACAGCATAAAATGAATAATTTTATTTATCATGCCAAATAACAGATAAAGCTGGTAAAATTAACTTGAAACTGCATCAGGCTCCATTTCAAGTAAATTAGGATCAGCAATATGGATTCTCATGCTCTAATTTGCAGGGTTTTGAATCTTGGGTATTAGAACTAGTTACAAATCATTTCCTATAAAATAATGCAAGCCTTAGTCATTTGCACTAACTAAATGTGTTTCTAAAAGCTCCATATCACGTCAATGTGCTTCAACACATGATGGACAGTTTTCAGAAAATGAAAATCATCCACGATGATATGATCACCTGTTTTGCCGCAAGCAAGGCTGCCCTAGATTCCAAATTAATGGCAGCTAATTGACCACCCTGCACATGAAGAAAGAAATAGATTCATGATGATCTCTAGCTTCACTATTCAATACAGAACCTCATGTGAAGCAACATAAAATGAAATAACAAAACTAATTCAACCACCAGGTGAAGCCAAATCACACGGATAATCAGCAGTCATTTAATAATTTAATAATTATATAATCTAGCCAACAGAGTTTAAAGAAAGAACAACATGCTTAAGCGTCACAAGTGAACAAACAAGATGCCATATAAACACCACATACTGAACTAAGGATCTCCGATAAGCTTGGTGTATCCGACAATCCATCCACCACCTAACATGTCAAGATTGAACATTATGCTAGGTATCGAGTGAGACACGAACCAAGGTTGTATGTTTACTTGATTGATGCCAACTTAAATATAGACATAATAATATGACTGGAAACTGGGATATGGGTCAAGATAACAAATCAAGGGCCCTTTACTCCATTCAATTCCAAGTCAGTCTTCCTCCATTCAAGGCCCATAGAGTCTATCCAAAATGTTGTCCACGAAGGTCATAAAGAAAAACATGCTTGAGCTAAGTAACCTCCAGCATCTTAATCAAAACAAGTTGCCAACGATAGTGGGGGAAAAAAATGCAAACACGATCAGTAGTCAAGAGAATTAACAAAATTTTGCGCAGAAGACTGATCTCCACATTTGAAGAGGTTACAACATTTAGTTGACAAAGAAGAAAGATTCAAAACTGAAAAACAAGAATGAGAAATTTCAAATTTTAGAAGACTAAATTAGAAGGGAAGGAGGTATCTACCTTCTTCAAAACTTCCTTTTTAATTTGGTAGTTGGCTGCTTCTACAAACATCTTCCCTGATAATTTTCTAGCAAACTAAAAGATTAAACTAACTTAAGCACACATATAAGATAATTGATTAAAAGATGAAATAAGCTAATTGAAGAAAGAAGTCCACACATTACCAACTGATAAACTTTTGACAACGTAAACACACCACCGCCCTAAAGGAAGTGAAAAGTATTTAAAGGATGAGATGAATAAATCAAGATATGTACAAGGATTAAAACAAATCCACTTATACATGTTTGAAAAGATAAATACCTTTAAGATTATTGACTGAAGCTCTGCTAGTCTAAGTTTTATAGCGGCTACAGCATCTCCATTCCACTGCCTAAGTCCAAGTTCAAGGGTACCTTGATCATTAGAAACCTCAGATAATTCCCAAAAGCCTGGAATATCTCCCGATTCTTCACTACATGAAAGGAGTAGCGATTTTACATCAAAAAGACATATACAACAGTAAGGAAATTTATATTTCTTTACGTGCAAAGTAACTTTTTTGGAAACTCTTACATGGGCCCAAGATTACATGAATAGGGTGCTGAATCGATCTATCAAATCAATTAAGTTGCCATTAACCATTAGTAAGACTTAAGTAATTGCGTTACCCTTTCAATTATAAACTCTTCAGCTTTTGTGTGTATATGGCCAAAAAGGAAGACATAATTTTTGTATGTGTAATTATAATTCAGAACAGTCGAGAGGCTAGGCTCTTCAAGGCACATACAAAAACCAGACACCCTGAAAAGACACTCGGGCTTTCAGGTTCGACCAAGACAAAATGGAAAAATTGTATACGAAAGCCTGGAAGAATCTTCAGATCGATAAACAGGCCTATGAATGGAAATATGAATTATTCATAAGATGTGAAGTCGACAAATCTGGCTAAGATTCTTTTTTTTTTTAACGCTTTGAAAACGATTTTGACTAATGTCCAAACAATACAATTTAACAAGAAAAGAATGATGAAATTTTACGTTCCATGAATATGACATGTTCATAAAAATCATAGCACTAATTAGCAAATGCTACAAAAAGTTTACCTTGAATAATCTTGAAGCAGATGAAGAAAAATCTCAGCTTCAAGGTCTTCGGTTGGCAATTTCTTTGAGCAAGGAATGTTCAATTTTTTTCTAACAGCAAGCAAGACATTTCTATATGAAGGCCTCCAACCTCTGACACATACAATAGTTCAGATCCAAACAGTCAGTAATACGTAGCGACTGTCCAAAGTAAGCAAGACAAGTTACTTCAGTTTGCATCTAAGTCAAGCTAATTGTTAAACAGTGACATTCAAACGAATTTCATAAATTTTGTGCAATTTCATTCGTAAATCTCAAGAAAATATGTTTGATTTTAACTGAATTTTAAGAATTTTATAATCATGCATCAGAATTCCTTGGTAAATGAAATCAATTTCTTGAAAGAATTGATCCAAAACAGCCTAAGATTCAATTCGCAAAGTAAATCTAACTCGACTTTGACGAAGATCAACTCAAAGCTCACTGAACTGATTTTGATAATTTCAACTCAACTTAGTAAACTGAAACGGTGAATTTAACATTGAATATACTTTAAAACTGTAAATAACATATCAAATTACAATTAAATAACTAAAAAAATTTCACTTATATTAACTAATTGAAAACCCTAATTTTGAGCTCAACCTAAAAGTTCACTTAACCTAACAAAAGTAAACAGCAAAAGTCAACTAATTGAACACTTAATACCTTAATGTTGACCTGGCATCTGCAGCAAGGTATAAAAATCGAGACTCGAGAGCAGCAATAAACGCTTCTCGCTCTGCCACGTCATCTTCAATGGTGGAATACTCGACATCCACTTTACTGTTAGTTATCGATTTAAGCAAAGGGCTAAAGTAACTGCAAAGAGGGGAGAAAAATCAATTCCCAATAATTTATTTAAAGGCAATGAAAAACCCAGACTTAGTTTTTCGAAATTCAGCTAAAATTTAATTCAAGTCAAAAAACCCAGACTTAGTTTTTCAAATTTCAGCTAAATTTTTAACAATATCGATGAACAACCCAGAATTACGCTTTCCAATTTCAGCTAATTTTTTTTTATCAAGATCAATGAAAAACCCAGAATTACTTTTCGAATTTCAGCTAAACTTCTATCCAAATCAATGAAAAATCCAGAATTGTTTTCCAAAATTTCAGCTTAATCTTTATCCAAATCAATGAAAAACACAGGATTGTTTTTTCGAATTTCAGCTAAAATTTTATTCAAAACAATCAAAAGAAGGAGAATGCCTACCTGGGACCAAATAGGATTTTCTCGAGCTCATACAACTCGGAATCGGAAGCAAGCTCGAGCACGGACCGGAGCTCAGGATCCAATGGGCCTGAAATAGCGGAGCGACCATAACGGAGGAGCCACGAGGTCTTGTTGCGAATACCAATGGAAGAAATCGAGGGAATGTGCGGGTGTGACGTGATGATTGGCGATGATGGGAGAGCGTGCTTTTGAGTTGGGATATTGTAAGGGAAAGAAGAGTGAAGAGCCGTTGGAGTGGTAGGGATAGTGGCAACAATGGCGGTCATGTCTCTGCTCTGTGCAATGTGCGGTGCCAGTAGATCGAATTTGGACATAAATTTTAAAATTTCCGAACTGATTTTCCTAAATCCATTACTTAGTTTGGATTGAATGTTGTAAAATTTATAAAATTAATGAGTTTTAAATTTTATCAATATTTGAATTTTATTAATTATTATTATAAAAACAACGGATTTTTTTAAAATTTATAAATATAATAAATTTTTTATTTAATTCATATTTATTATTGAAAATTTTATTACTTTTATGATAAAAATTATTATTTTTAAAGAATTTTAAAAATCATGTCATATTATTATAAGATATAAAATAAAGTTTATATTTTTATAATTATCTCATTTTATTATTCCATAAGGAAATTTGTAAATTTTAATTGTATTATTATATTAAAATTAAGAAACTAGTTTTCTTTGTTAAAAAATAAATAATTCTGATAGATAATTTACAACAGTTTAATTGATTATCACTTTATACCTTTTAGAATTTTCTCTAATTTTTTAAAAATAGTTATCTTTATTTTATATTATTTATATCTCGTAATTAATTTTAAACAAAATAATTCATAAATTATATGAATTTTTCAACCAATTAATTTAAAATTTCTCCATTCAAATATTTATTTTTTAAAATAAAACTTTGATTTAAAAAATATTGGATGTAAATACATTTAGAAGTAATTTTATTAAAGGTAAAATTTCCACTAAATGTATAACAATGATTGGACATAATATAAAATATAATTATGTAATTCTAATTTAATAAAATATTTCATTACAACAATTGACAACAAAAAATCATGTAATATTCAATCCTTCATCATGGGATTTTTGTTTTAAACTAATTTATATTGTAAAATAATTGTTTAATGTATTAATGTTGAAGAGACATTAAAATCATATACCAAATTCAAGTTATGCTCAAAATGCTACAAGTCAACAACTATCTAACAAAGTGTTTCATTCAAGTTTCCACATTTCAATCTTCATTTTCAAAATCATGATAGAAGCATAATTAAATCCATACATAAATATAAATAAATTTTTATATGATCTCATATATTATTAATTATTTTAAAATAAATTTATATTAAAAAATATAGCACAACAAACACATATAAAACACTCATAAATATTTAATTATAATTTTGACTCACTTATTTCTATTACAATTTAATTAATATAAATCTTATTAATAATCTAAAAAATTAAAAATAAAATAATAAATATAAAAGCATACCTTTCTTCGGTTTAAAGTAATGTGAGAGGAATCCTTCATGCTATGGTTAAATGTAGATACCTAATTTTAATGTTTGGATGAAGTAAAATAAAGGTATTATTTATTTTTATTTTATTTTATTTTATTTTATTTTTGTAGAATTTGACATAATAAGAAAATTGGAATAAAGTATGTTCAAGTATACTCCTTTTTCATTTTTTTATTTTTCAATTTTCCAATCATTTTTATTTTGACCATTAATTAAAAAAAAAAGCACAAATTTCAAATTTGGCTAAAATGACAATTCCATCATGTGAGATTTGATCCCCCTGAATGGAATTATTATTATTAATTATTTCAAACTAAATAAATTATTCGATAGAACCATGCAAATTTTGAATTTATCCAATTAAATAATTTATGGATATCCTTAAAAAATATAAATATAAATTTTATTATGTGAAGAATAAATAATATTAATAAATTATTTATAATAAAACCAATGAGCACACTCGTTTCATAACAAAAAAAATAACGTTATTTCTAAAATGTTTCATTAAATTATACAGATATGTACACACGTGTGTATATAGACATCCCATATGCATTGTAATTCGGGTTCATGAATTATATTATTTCACAAGTATAATAAATACTTTCATAAATTGTATAGATTATGAATATAATAATAAATATAAGATTAATTCAAATACAATATAAAATTTAAAATATGTTAAAATTTGAACTAATTCATAATATAATTAATTTATTGAAATAAAAATTATTATTTTATTAAAATTAATAAATAAATCAAATTTTACATGATATCAATATAATATTATTTATAAATTAGACTTAAATTAACTTATTATAATAATAACTATAATTTAATTTTTATCATATTATAAATAGATCAATATAAATTTAATTTTAAATAATTAAAATTTACTATCATAATGTGAGTAATACAATATATGTTAAAAAAAATATGTGTATATATATATATATATATAATTTTTGAATGATAAAACTAAAACATTAGAATTTTTTTATAAAAAAGGCTTAATATTAGCAAAGACATGCAAAAAGATAAAAGCTAACCTGTAGTTATTTTAACTTATTTTCATAAATAATAGACCAATTGTTAATTGTAATAGATAAAAAAGAAACCCTAATTTTTGTTTTCAAATTCCCCCTTTTTCATTTACAAATCTGTCTTCCATGCTTACATGCGTATCTCTACTGGTAATTTCTTCTTAAAATCACGTTGCTTTTGATCCGTCTTTCTTCATTTTTTTTTTTGCTTTGATTTCTCGCCGGAACCAGGTCGCCTCCCCCACCGATCTGGGACGCAAAACGTTCAGCGATCTAGAACGCGCGACCCAGATGGCGGTTCTAAGGGAGGATGAGCGAATCTGGTAGCTATGAAACCAAGTTCATTTATTTATTTTTTGATTTTTCTGTTTCAGGCTTGGGTAATTCTTCTTCATAGTTTATTTAGGTAGATTTATTCTAGCTGATAATGGCGGACACAAGCTCAGTGGATGTGATTCTCGACTTCCTCCGGAGAAATCGCTTCACCAGAGCTGAGGCAGCATTGCGTAGTGAGCTTAGTAACCGCCCTGATTTGAATGGGTTTCTTAACAAACTTATCCTTGAAGAGAGAGAACCAGTACAGGTGGTGGAAGAGGAGAATGGAGGAAGAGATAACCAGGGGCTTTCTCGTAATAGCTGTGAAGTTTCCAAGGAACTTATTGTTAAAGAGATAGAGTGTGGGACAGGCAGAAATGGGTATCAAAGCAAATGGAGAAATTCTTCCTTGGTTGGAGATTGGAGTGGTAAGCCTAATGAAACACCTGCAAATGATTCCGAGGATACTTTGCTTGATTTGTATTCATGGAATTTTAATTCCCGTAATGGCTGTGCTTCTGATCCTTACCCAAATGATGCCGGTACTGGAAATAGCATTAGTAACTTCTCTTGTAAATCAACATCAAAATCTGGAGAAGATGCTATCTTCTCTGGTGAACAGAGAAGTTTGTGGCTTGGAAGTACTAGTAATGCCAAACCAGAATCCAATTATCAAAAAATTCAAACTATTGAACCAAAGGAACTTGACCAGCAACTCAAGACTACTGCTACCCAGTCTGCAGATAACACTTGGTCTCGAAGCGAATGCCCTGCTAGCTCTTCAGCGTCATGGAAAGATTGTTCTGTAAAGACTATCTTTCCATTTTCCAAAGCGGATGTCTCTACCAGTTATGATATCAACACTGGTTTGGATAAACACGAAGGAAAGAAAATAACAGATTCGCGTGATGTTAGGGTGGCAATCAAAGAGCAGGTGGATGAGGTTGGAAGAGCTTTATACCTTGGAAAGTCTCAAGGAAGTACAGAGCAAAAGAATTCAGCTGGCTTAGGGTTTTCGCTTGCTTCTGATAATCCAAAGGAAGAATTTCCAAGGCTTCCACCTGTTAAACTGAAGTCAGAAAACAAGCCTTTGAATGTCAATTGGCAGGAAAAATTTGAGCAAGATGGGTCAGGGGTGAAGCACAGCAGTGCTGATAATACTCTTCTTATTGGGTCATATCTTGATGTTCCTGTTGGACAAGAAATTAACTCTTCAGGTAAGCTTTATAATGAACGGTTATTAGCTCAGTGATGTGTTGCATCTAATTAATTATGGTAACAGTCATTGTGGTTGCTTGTTTTATATTCTTATCATGTGGTTGGAAATATTTAATGCATGATCTCTTTCTCATTAGAAAATATCATAGTTCCAATTTATTGACTGAAAATTTGTAAATTGGTAGTGATGGATCCTTTTTATTGTTTATCATCCTTTTTGATTGGGTTTCTTTCTATAATAAAACTTTAGCTGTTTTGAACATGTTGGGATGTTAATATTAATTAGTTAAAATGACTACCTGGTTAGGTTGTGTAATTTCATTGCCGAGGTTCATCAGAATTGGACTTGAAACTGATTGTAGGATTTAGGTGAAGACATTAATAAGTATATTAGACATGCATTTATCCTTCCTGGAAGCCTATGCACTAACATCAGATCAGAAAACATTGTACACAAGTAAATGATTTCTGTTACAGCTAATTTTGGTGAAGTGCACACTCTATCAGATGATAAAACCTTTTATAATGGTTTTTGTAATGTTCATTTGCTAAGAATGATGTAAACTGTAGTTGGCATTTGTTGGATATATGTTGTTTTATGTGGAAGAACGGGCTGCTAATTTGTATCTCTGGATACTACTTTTTAGATAATTTTAAAGGTCTGTGATGGCAGAGGCTTTGTGAAACTGCTTTCACTTGTAGTCAGTTTTAGGATGGTGGATAGTTTTTAGAACCGTTTAATGTTTAAATTTCTCTGATCTCTTTAATGTACACAAATTTCTTTTGCAATTTATTTTAAGCTCCTTAGAGCACTTTGATGCCTTTTTAACTCAAAATTGGGAAAAAAAGAAAAAATGGGAAAAAACAACTAGGTGGCATTACATCATAATGTGAGACCATGACTTCCTAGAACTTGCCATTGACTGATGTTCACTGGGTTCAAGCATGGATTGATGTATTTTAGTAGCAAATCTGAATAGGAAAACTCAGGCTTTACTAGTTCAAGAAGCCATTAAAAGATTCACATATTGAGACTCATAAAGAAACCTAAATACTGTTGCTTCCTAACTTCAATAATTTGGAATGTTCCAGAAATGTTGGTAAATTATATATTCATTTTTGTAAATTCATAATTTATTATAATTCTAATTCAATCATCTTATGTGGATATTCTGCTTTGCTGCTTAGTTTTTGCTGATTTTCCTTTGAAGTTCTGTTAACTGTTTTTTGTTTGGATCAATTATCAGGTGTTAAAAGGATTACTGGAGGCAGCTGGCTGTCTGTGAGTCAAGGAATTGCTGAAGATACGTCTGATTTAGTTTCTGGTTTTGCTACTGTTGGTGATGGATTAAGTGAATGCATTGACTATCCAAACGAATATTGGGATTCTGATGAGTATGATGATGATGAAGATGTTGGATACATGAGACAGCCGATTGAGGACGAGGCTTGGTTTCTGGCTCATGAAATTGATTACCCAAGTGACAATGAAAAGGGAACAGGGCATGGGAGTGTGCCAGATCCACAGGAAAGGGGTCCTTCTAAAGATGAGGATGATGATCAATCTTTTGCTGAGGAGGATTCTTACTTCTCTGGTGAGCGGTATTTTCAGTC
The DNA here is from genome assembly GCA_948192965.1 of Dalechampia spathulata. NCBI lineage: Eukaryota > Viridiplantae > Streptophyta > Magnoliopsida > Malpighiales > Euphorbiaceae > Dalechampia > Dalechampia spathulata. The sequence goes on along the minus strand of CANYBF010549960.1, from coordinate 12,080 downwards.
AAAAACTGTTGAGCCAATTACCTCTTCAGATGACCCTATAGGACTTTCAGTGACTGGAATGTATAGAAGGACTGATGAGACTGATTTAATGGCTCAATATGATGGGCAGTTAATGGATGAAGAAGAACTAAATCTAATGCGTTCTGAACCAGTCTGGCAGGGATTTGTCACTCAGACAAATGAGCTCATCATGGTAGGGGATGCAAAAGCATTGAATAATTGTGGAAGACCACGACTGGATGATATATGTGTGGATGATGACCAACATGGTTCAGTTAGATCAATTGGAGTTGGTATTAACAGTGATGTTGCTGAGTTTGGCAGTGAAATACGGGAAAGTTTGGTTGGAGGCAGCAGCGAAGGGGATGTAGAGTATTTCCATGATCATGATGTTGGAATAGGTGGGTCAAGATCTTCTCATCATGGATCAGACAAGAATTATTCCACGAAGCGAAAAGGGGATAAAAAAAGAACTAGTAAACAAGATTCCAATAAATATGTGGTTGCAAATGAGAAAGTTTCATCTTCCCAAGTGAAAGATCCCAGAGATGGAGGATTTTCATTCCCTCCACCGTCAAGAGATGGGCAGTTGGTACAGACTGGGTCTAATAAATCTTTGTGGTCAAGCAACAGCAAAATAATTGTTCCTGCTGAGAATGATGAGCATATGAATGCTTCCGTGGGGACTGACGACATGCTTGCTGCATGGAGGCAGAAAAGCAGCGATTCTTCCACTGTCAAGAGTTCTAGGGACGAGAATAATATGAATGCTGTTAGATCTGCAGCTTCTTCACCCTCTTCACTCTCAAATTATGGTTATGCTGAGCAAGGGCATGCCAAAAATGAAGTGAACGAGAAAATTGACAATACCAGAGAAGAAGATCCTGCAGCATCACTTGAAGATGAAGAGGCAGCTGCTGTTCAAGAACAAGTAAGGCAGATCAAGGCTCAAGAGGAGGAATTTGAAACTTTCAACCTCAAGGTTGTGCATAGGAAAAACAGGTATGCACTCTGTTATTCTCTATTTTTTCATTTACTTCTCGCTTGTACGGGTAAAACATTGTGCTTCTTGTGCCGCCTCTCATGGGAATGCTAATGTTTTCAATTGGTGATCAACAACATCAACCTGGTTTACACTGTCTTTGTCATGATGATAATAATGATTTATATTTAGATCATCTTAAGTTCATAGAAGGGTTAAATGCAGACCGAAACAAGAGTTAATCTAGATTGCAAAGGCTGTACAAAAGCTCTTTGACCATGCAACATGTTTTATTTTTTTGGGCAGGTCTTGAGATCAAACAATTTGAAAGAAGTCAAAGTTTATGGTAGATGAGAATAAAAATGTGATTCAATTAGTCTGAAGGGATTTACCATTGCACTTTTTGTCATCTGTATTTGATATAATTTGCAAATCAGCAATATGTGAACTATTGAAATTTAAATTTAATTCAGGAATTTATTTACGACAGAAAGTTTAAATCTTTAAGCATCATTTAGATGGCTTATATCCATATGAATTGAATAGAATGCAATCTAATGTATTGAGTTTAGGCAGCATAAGAAAGAAAGATGCTTTGACCAAACACATTTATAAAATTGCAACAGGAAACTGTTTGGTATGAATGACATGATGTATGATATAGCTGTGCTCTTTTGGGTTATTTGAGTTGAGTGCTTCAAGAGTGTCTTTGGTTGGATGCTTTTAGATTTCTAATCACTCGGATAACTAAGAAATTGTGGGCAATTTCTTTGTAGGAAAAGGTTTCAATACATCAAGTAGTGAGAAATTTTTTTTTGAATATTGGTTTTTGAGGTTGTCATATTCTATAATTTAAACAACAATACTTCTTTAGTGATGGATATCTTTTATGATTTCTTATAATTACTGCTGCAATTCCATTCTATTCGAGACATGTTTGCTAACATCTTATTTTATTGTCAATGTTTAGTACCAGAATTACAAGACTTGTTAAGTTTTAGCTCTTTGTTTGTTAATTTTATCATTTGTCCGTTGATTCTATCTGATGACTTCATCATAACTCTCACTTTGGTTGCTCAGAACTGGCTTTGAGGAGGACAAGAACTTCCATGTTGTTTTGAATTCTGTAATAGCTGGGCGCTATCATGTTACTGAGTATCTTGGATCAGCTGCTTTCAGTAAGGCAATACAAGCACATGATCTGCACACGGGCATGGACGTCTGTGTTAAAATCATAAAAAATAACAAGGACTTCTTTGATCAGAGTCTTGATGAGATAAAGCTTCTCAAGTATGTGAACAAGCATGATCCTGCTGACAAATACCACATTCTCAGATTATATGATTACTTCTATTATCGAGTAAGTAGATGTTTTGCTGTTTCTTAAAATATTTTTAATATTTTATTATGATAGGTGATATGTTGTGGCATAGCTGCCAATATTCTTCTGTACTTGGCAACTACCTTTATTTCTTTTTTCAAACTTTAAGTTTGGTATTGATCCTCTAGTGTCGTAATAAACTATTTGGGTTGTTTTCTTATGCATGGTTATCTGTAGTTGTAGAAGTCTTCAAGGTCTTTCTAGTTTAAGTTAATATTGTCTTGCTTTAGATTACTGTTTATTTGATGCATCTTTTGTGCTTATGTGGTTCTTTTTCTTGTTATTGGGAAATGTATTTGGTACAATGTTGAGATTATTTTTTGATGTTCTACCACAGTGGTCATTTATTTTTTTCTGCATTATTTTGTCTGGAGTCTTATGATCTCAACATCACCAGATTTCAGCACTCGGGCAATTTTATCTTAAATTTAGACAAAAATGTCATGCAAAGCCAGAGGAAGTGGAAATTAAGAATCTATATAGTTGACTCCAATTAGCTTCCGGTTAAGGCTTGGTTAAACAATTTCTGAACAGTGTGGTGGGCCACATACTTCAGTATATATGGAAATGCAGTAAAATACTGGAATACCCTGGCTTTTTTTAGCAGTCAATGAATTACCACTTACATTGTTAGTGGTCTTACTAAAGATTATTTTCTGTAGAACATGTTAAATCACTTGGAATGAGAGAAGAGTCTTGCAGGAGTTCTTAATTAAAGCAAAATTATCTCTGGTTAATAAAATCAGCAATATGATTTCAGTATTCTTCTTAAAATTTAGACCACATGCTTTCATGTAATCGCATATTTCAGTGCTTGTCAGGGCAATAGTTGCCTAGAATCTTCTATGGCTATCATGCGAATATGATTACAGTACTTTTTGGGATGGGGCTGTTATGATACTTGGAAAAATGGAGTCCTGCACCTTTTTTCTGAATCTGTACTTAATGCTTTTTCATTGACAACTCTTGTTACAGGAGCATTTGTTAATTGTTTGTGAACTTCTGAAGGCAAATTTGTATGAGTTCCATAAGTTCAATAGAGAATCTGGAGGAGAGGTTTACTTTACAATGCCAAGATTGCAGGTTTTCTGTCTGATATTTTATTTGTGCGGAGTTCTTTTCTTTTCCAATTGCTTCTATATGAATCTTCTTTTGGATTATTCTTATGCAGTCTATTACCATTCAATGTTTGGAGGCACTTCAGTTTTTGCATGGACTGGGCCTTATACACTGTGATCTAAAGCCTGAGAATATATTAGTAAAAAGCTATAGTAGATGTGAGGTGAAAGTCATTGATCTTGGTAGTAGCTGTTTTGAGACAGATCATCTATGCTCCTATGTTCAATCCAGATCCTACCGTGCACCAGAGGTTATATTGGGACTTCCCTATGATAAGAAGATAGATATCTGGTCACTTGGATGCATCTTGGCAGAACTTTGTACAGGCAATGTAAGTTTTAGCAGTTAATGATCATAATTTTTTTCCTTTGTTGGTGACTGAGAGAGAGTGAGAGAAGGAGACCATGAATGCAGTCCAGATATGGTATTTTGCATCACTCTTATTTATGCTTGTCCCCTTTAAAGGTCGGTAACACATGCTCATAGAGAGTCTATTGTTTTATTGATATGCCTAGTGAAGCTGTGTGTTACACTTCATTTCTTCCACGAGATTTGCTTGTATATTGTCAGGATCTTGGTATGCTAGAACCAGAATTGAATCCAGTCAATACTTGTGCTGACAACACCACAGTAGTAATTGAGGCACCCTTTAACTATTTTATGGTGATGTAGCTGAAAATTGCATGGTACTTCCTTGTTTTAGGAGGCGTGAGAGAGGTCTACTTCTCATTTTCCTTTCCTTCCAATCACTTCTCTAATTACCTCAAAATGCAGTTAGTTTGGTTCCCTGATAAGTTAACACCAACTTTTGATAACTAACACTTTGGGGAGAAATTTTGACGTGGAGAAATTTTGATATTATGAAACTGATAGTATAGTTTGGAGATGAATATTCAAGAAGAAGAATGACATTAAGAATGAGTATTAGAAATATGCATAAGAGAGGCCAATGTGTAGAGTTTGTTCATTTGTTTCAAATGAGGCAGAGATTGAAAGAGCTCTTCATCCAAAGAAAATCTGTCATAATGTGTCTTCTTCCAATAATGGAGCACGAATTGTAGTGTCCTTATAGATATTTTGGTAATTTGTTTTATTTGTGCATGTTGCTTCTTTTTTGATTGATTTGGATATTATAGTTTTGTTATGCTTTGAGTTTCAAGTTTATCTACATTTCCTGCTATTTCTTGTGGTCTCAATGACACATTTACATATTTGTTTATAATAAAACCTGTTTTCATTAATGTGATTTTTGATTTTCATTAAGACTCATGTTCACTATGAGGGAAAATTGAGGTGGTTAATTACTTTTAATTAATAAATGCCATATTTTTGGGTTGGTCGTAGCAACTAACATTTTTGGATTAGAACTAAATGTTTGATTAAAATTTATGATGAAATAGTAGTATTTGTAATCCTTTACCCTAACGTCTAATTATTACCAAACAAATTGAAAATTGAGAACATCTGTATTTGTGCTGGAAATTATTTGGGCTTTTACTATTCGGATGTATAATGTGAAGAACTAGCGTAAATATAATCAGTGTCTGATAACAACTATTTAGGGGATGATTTACATTGCTTTTCGAGAAGTTAAGTATAATCACTTGAATTAATTTTTTTGATTTATTGTTTCAACTGTCTTCTTACATTTTAACACATCATGTTGGGATAATTCTTACTCTAGATTCAGTTGAGTTACATTATTAGAATTCAACCGGAATGATTATATGGATGAACTTTGTGTTTGGAGAAAATTTTATTGATATAAATACATTTATTTTCCTCTTCTATCTTTGTCGAAAAGAACAACTTTACCTAAAACAAGGTTTTATGTTTTCAGCAGTAAGCCTTATTAATGAATTGGGTTCTTGCAAAATCATGCCACTTTTTTTTTTTCTTTAAGACTTTCTTCTTTCAGAATGAATTATTTAGTTCTCCAGACATGATAAAAAGAATAAAGACAATTCTTTCTTTGTTAGTTTTCTTACGATCCCGATGTATGCCTTCATATTTCAAGCTATTCTGTTGATAACTGGACATGCATCTCTTTCAGACATTTTATTTTATGTACTTCTCTATGAATTATTAATCGTGAGTGTGAGAATGAGGTATTGGAGGATATTTTCTTTTCACGTGCATGATTTCTCAAGTCATGATGCATCGCTACTACAAATTGGTTATAATAAAATTTCTGCATTAGGTACTTTTCCAAAATGATTCACCGGCAACATTATTGGCACGAGTTATTGGAATTATAGGTCCCATCGATCAAGTAATGCTTGCTAAAGGACGGGATACCTACAAGTATTTTACAAAAAATCACATGCTCTATGAGCGGAATCAGGTGAATTTTTTTTTTCATAGTTATAGTTAATTTAATTTAATTTTTTTCCCTTCCAATTAGTGCATTCTTATTACATGTGAAGCTGACAATCCCACTTCTGTTGTGTTATTAGTTATGGTCCGTCTTTGATGCAGTAAATTGTTCGTGGTAGTGTTAACTTGGATTGATATACAAAGTGGTTTCTGGTGTTTAAAATAGATGTTAAATTATATGGACTGTCACAAGCATCACACATGCTTCATTTCCTTGGCATCTTTTTGTTCAGTGGACTCAATATAGTTTGCTACGCGATGCATAATATAACTGCAATTTGGAAATTTAGCTTTAGCATAAGCTAATTGGTTTGGTATGAGGTGTGGCTTCAATCATACTTGTATAACCATGTGTCGGTTTCGTCCGACTTTCCAGTCCATTAAGTTGATGGTATTTGATCCAATCGACACATGTACACTGTTTTCCTTGCAAGCCAAATCCTTAACATCGATGCTTGCAGCTCATTAATCTCTTTGTTGGTTATCAACTTTCAGGACTCCAGCAGACTGGAGTACCTAATACCAAAAAAGACATCCTTGAGGCATAGATTGCCAATGGGAGATCAAGGCTTCATTGACTTCGTTGCTCGTTTGCTTGAAGTAAACCCGAAAAAGCGCCCGTCTGCAACAGAGGCTTTGAAGCACCCATGGCTGTCATACCCTTACGAACCAATATCAGCTTGAACGAGCAATCAAGGGGACGAAACATGCTGCAGGTCCATTGTGCTTAGTTTAGGTGTCTTGTTGGAAGAAAGAAGAAGCAACTGAATACTGGTAATCTTATTTTAAAATTCATCTTCAAAATGTTTTCCTTTTCTGCTGCTTGATGAACCTGCATGCATGGAAAAGTTGTGTTTGGTTTTGTGGGTGAATCCTTGCCCCTTTTTTTCCCTTCTTTTTTTTTTTCTCTTTTCCTTCTTGCTTCTTGTTATCAAGTTGTATTCTAAATTTGCCTTGATCAAGAATGTAGATTTGCACGCAATGTTTTTTATCCCGCGGAAACTTGTTGTACATGAATGTTTGACAATTCATTCAGCTTTCTTAGTAGTAGCTTGTAGAGAATAGCTGCCTATTGCCACTTAGCCGACTTTTCCGGAGCTAAGAAAGCTTCAGCTCCCCCAAACACAAGCTATGAGTTGTCGAGTTTTGTGAATTTCGAACTACTTTTAATCGTTGGCAGTGATTTCCTCTAGTAGTTTGATTTGATCTGGCGAAATAACAGTTTTGTCTATAGGATGTTTGTTATGCCGATCATTTTATGTTTTTCATATGCACTCTGAGCTGCTATTCTATGAGCCTCTCAACTGCCTGTATCTGTAGTTACAAGTCCTGTACTGATTGACTTCTGTGTTTGCATGTGATTCCAACTCATGGATGTAATTATGATTAAATAAATTACAGCTTCTTTTATTAAAACTTAAATGTTTTCTGTTAAATCATTTGACAATCAATAAGGATTAAATTATAAATAGATGGTGGATGTTTTATCAGCAAAACAAAACAAAACATGATTTACTCACAATTTAAAAAAAAAAAAAAAAGGAAATATAATTATTAATCATTTCATTCATCAATTATATGTCATAAGATAGATTACAAGCTTTGTCACTCTGATTCCTTTAAAAATGGTGTCATGCTTGAATCTATTTGAATGATTTATAATAATTCTTAAGAAACTATTTTTAATATTCATAACTAAAAAACATGATTCATTTAAAAATCACAAACTTAGTGCATTTTAATCATACTTTATATAAAATATTATTCACATGCAGGGAGTTATTAATGCTGGAAAAGTTTTATTATTGGTTTCATTTGAATTAGTAGATCTTAATAATGTTTAAAATGAAATATAATAATATTCAGCAAATATAGAGTGAAATGCAGAGAAGGGAATTCCCTGAATAAAACCATATGAGATATGGTTATTATTTGTATGTCTCAATCATTCAATTCCAGAATATTCAGTGCTACAATAATAATAATAATAATTATTATTATTATTCATTGAGAATTTTTTTATTATATTAAAATTAAATTAATTAAATTATGAGATCTTATCTTTATCAACTGTTATTAATTTAAACATCATAATTATTTAGATTATGACTTTAGTTGATTGATTTTATCATTCAGACCACAAATTCAAAAAAATTAAAAGAAATACTAAATCAATAATGAATGTTGAGGTTAAAGCAAAAGTGTGATGGGATTAAGTGGGAAACGAGAAAACCCTAAAAGAAAGAAATAAAGAAATAAAAATGGAGAGAAGGGGCCAAAGAAAGAGGTCCATCTCCATGGCATGAAGTCTATGAGTGTAATGTTGTGAATTGGTTTCTTTTAGAAAAGTAAAAAAGCTTTTAAAATAATAATAATAATAAATAGATAGTTTTTGGATTTTGATGGGTTTGACTTTTGGAGTTTTACAGGCAAACTTCTCTTTTTGGATTTAAAGATAAGTCTCCCCACTCACATGGTTTGTTTCTTGATCCATCACCATTCTCCCTTTCTACTTTTTAAAGAAATTTCTAAGCCCTTTGTGTATCAATATCACTATTATTATTAAAAAAGGACCCATCATATGAATTCATGATTAGGGTTTGTTGGCCCCAACTTTTCCTTCTCAGAAATAATAATCTCATTAATTGTACATTCCTTCTATGATTTTGCAACTTCTCTTCCATTAAAGCTCATTATGAATCCTTTTTCTCTTTTCTTTCTTTGTTTTTTATATAACAATTCCATGCTTGAGAGATGAAGATATTTTGATGCGTATTTAAATTTTTCATTTCATCGAGTGATTAATTTAATTATTCATAAATATTCATTAATACATTTCTATCATAATACATGAACAATCTATGATTGTAATTTCTATTCAAATCTTGAATGATTTACAATAGTAATTTTTTAAATTAGGTCTAATTAATCATAAATAAATTGGACATAGTTATGGATGATTTTGATTAAAATGGGAATAGAGGATGTATGGATTCATTGATATAAGTAGAAGGATCAAAAGCAAATGTCAATTCAAAGAAATGGATATAGAAATAGAAAAATAGATGTAAAGGGGATTTGGAGAGGGACATCTTACCACTTCATCAACTTCCTTTTGTTTCTTTTACTTTCCACCTTTATTCCATTTACTCCACCATTTTATTTCCATTTTTCTTTTTTTTATTAACTCATATTAAATTTACAGAATTATAAATTTATTTATCATCCATATATTCTCAATTGTTTTGAAATTATTGAATTTTGGCTTATATTAATCAAACTAATATTCTCACTTTATCACTATATATATTCATGCAAATGCTTCTTTAGAGTGAATATATATATATATATATATGTAAAATGGAGCACATGGAAACTAAAAGGTGATCGTGGTAGAAGAAAAGGGGAGTGACATTACAGCCAAAAAGATGTAAATAAATAAAAGAAATGGGAAAAAGATGAAAGTAAAAAGAGAAACAACTCAGCAAAAGTGGTGTTGGTACCCTCTACCCTAGTTTTTCATATTATTGCCTCTTTTAACTTTTTTTATTTATTTTTGTGCCCATATATACACTCTCCATAACTCTTCACTTCATGCATCCATCATATGTCATATATTACTATTTCATTAACTCAATCATTTCTAAACCAATGACCACTATCGTAACTGCTGCAAATAAATGCAGAAAAATAATTGAAAAGAGACTATACTTATGAGCTTATAATCCAATTAATATCAAATCAATATTAATCAAAATTAATAGAATATGGCTAATTTATTGTCATAAGTGAGTATTATTTTACATTATATATGATATTTTTAATTTTATTTTAAATTTATCTTATGCTAAAATTTCATATGTAGATATATATATATATATATGTAAGGTGAATATAATTTAGTCAATTGTTAAAAAAATTTTGATTCAATAAATGAATAAAAATATAATCTATGGAATAGTAATAGATTTAGGAACACTTAAATATCAATATTATTTTAAAGAAAAAGCAACAAATATTTTATCATTGATTTCAACAATACAATTTGATAAATAAATATATAGTATAATTGAATTAAGTAAAATAGTGGATTTAATGAAATTAGGGTGGATGGAGATGGAGACAAACATATAATAAAAATGAAAGCAAACATCCCACACCAGCTTCCATCATCTTTGTCAAGACTATGGTTTATAGAGGATATACTTTATGAACAAGATATGTTTGTCTTATGCCCACAAATCTTTGTACATTAAAGAAATTGACAAATTGCCAATAATTATGAATTTGTTTGGATTTAGAGATTTCTTTTATATTTGTTTTTGGATGAGTACAAAACAAGGAAAAACATGCAAAAGTCACGTTACCACTTCTCATCAACATCATGCCATGAAAGACATTTTATACTACAATCAATATATCCATCCAAGAGAATAACTATCATTTTCTCACTTATCTCTAATAATTTTACCCACTTGCCTCCTTTTGCATTTCACAACCTTAACTATCTCATCCATTCCATATCATATTTCTGGGTTTCTATATTCAACATATTCCTCTTCGTAAAAATATTATTTCTAATCATGACAATATTGCTTCTATATACATTTTTACTTGATGGGTTCAATCATCGTTGAAACAATATAATATAGTTTTTTTTATCGATCTAAACTCTCATAAATAAATTTAATTTTAGAAAAAAATTTATAAGATTAATTATCCATTCAAATAATTCTAATTTAAAATCTATATAACTAGTTTTTAACTTTAACTTGTCATAGGAATTTTTTAATTAGTTTGTTCTCTAAACCAAGCTTGGCTCAAATATTTGATTACATAAAAATTAGAGATAACAAGAAAAAAGACGAAAAAAAAAGTATTCTAAAAATAGTGACTAATTCTAGAACTATTTAAAATTAAAAATTTTGTATAATAGATATTTAACAAATATATATATTAAACCTTTCTTAATACTATATTAAATCTTATTAAAATCTAAAGTCATTATTTTTATAAATATTTATTTGTAAATATTTTTTATGCTTACAAAGTGAGTTGGACTTGACGCAAGAATTGGGCTACCTTGGCATGGTCGAATACTTGACCCTAGTTTGATTCAAGCATTGACTTGCATCTTGCCTAAACCTAGGAAATTCTTAGAAAAATATTTATTTATATCTTATTTATTCTATTAAATTAATTAAGCGGAAGATATTTATTTAAATTCAATTATTTTTATATCTGAGTTAAATAAATGTAATATAATTTAAATTCAATTATTTTTATACCTAAGTCTATAAAGAAAAGGGAGGAAAACTTGTATTTCTTCTATCAAAAAAAGGATTGATCTTTTTCTTTTCATACTTGTCAAAAAGAAATAATCCATTTTTAAAAGATATTAATTTATAAATAGTGTTATACCGTATGGATTTTAATAAAATAATTTTAGATATGCATTATATCACATCCGCAGTCATAGCATTCTTACATGGTTGCATTTTATGTATGACGTAGAATGATTGAATGAATGATGCATGAAATGCATGAATGCATAATGATATTATGGATACTTAAAAGTGCAATATATAGGTGAAAAGCAATGTTTATGCATGGTATAAATGTTATATAATGAGAAAGTATATATTAGAATGAATATGAGAAAGTATAAATGAAGGTAGAATTAAAAATACGTTAAGCTGAAAGTAAGGGTATTTTGGTAATTTCACCTATTGAGAGGGGTAATTATGGAAACTACAAATATGCATGTATTTGTATACTCATGTGCATGTATGCATGTATGACCATGGTATGGAATTAGGTAGGAAGTAATTAATTAAAGGAGTAAGAATCCAATTTAATTAAGGAATTAATCATAGGTTGACAAGTGTCAACATATGATTGGCTCATGCTTTAAAAATGATAAAATAAATCATAAATAGGAAATAAAAGATGAGAAAAGGGGATTTACAATTCCAAACCTCCACACATACGTTCCCTTCTTCTTCCTTTCCTTCTTACACTTTAAAGTTCAAGAAAATCATAAATCGAAGGTAATTTTTCATGGAAATTCATTATTTAAGAGGTTCTCAAGCTTGCTCTCTTCATATGTGTGCTTATTGCTTCATATTCTTTGATATATTTGATGTATGGAGCATGTAGGGTTTCTGATAACATGAAGAACTTGAAGTACATGAAGAAAACAAAGATGAATTGGATGAAATA